>JAJMLF010000013.1:0-305250 GCA_030569555.1 Yamadazyma oceani | reverse complement strand
TATGCATGCTCCCAGTAGGCGACAGGGTCACTGTTACATAAAACCTTAACAAAACCACGGGTTAAATGCCAATTCCAGTTCCCGGCCCTTTTGGTAAGGCTAGATCCACCTTCAGATGGGTCGTTTAAAAACTGACCAATTAACATCGAGTCATTGGTAAAAATTATTGGTAAATGAATAGGCTCGGATTTATTATCTCATAACGTCAAAATTGTACCCATACCTAAAACATCTCCCTCACCACTATCGGAGCTGTTAGTTCCACGAGAAACTAGTTTATCAACTTCACTCTTCGACAGCAGCAACAACAGTCCGGAATTAAGATCCACGTCGTCCAAGAAAATGATTGACTTGTTAAAACCATCCAAATCAAAATGCTGAGAAATATCCTGGCCAAATTCAAACGTATCACGCTTATACAATACACCGGTTGACTGGTACTTAGCTATAGCCAAGGCGCTACTCACGATAGCGTCTATGGCAGCCCACACACAAGAGTAGGAATCCTCATCTCCTTTGTTCAGCTTGTATCAATGATAAATAACACCTGTTAGAGCTTTTGCTCCACTAACAGTTGCACCGACAAGTCTCACTACTCTTTGGCTTCCATCCCCGACCTCCAAATGAGCGGTCAAAGTATGATATAAAGACCACTGGAATCCGAGCACAGTATCAAAATTTGCCAAAGCAAACATCACAGCGAAATAACTCGTAAATCTCATCAATAAAAGTACACTGAATCCACCATAAGATATAAAGTATTAAGAGCGGAAGTACTATGGTAATAAAATCGGGCATATTGTACGATATTTGCATTGAAAATTTTATCTCGAAGGACCAACCCCTTTAAATTATAGTTTCCACTAGTCGACTCTCACGATTAGCCTATATGAAAATAAGCCTACGAAGTGGAGAAGAAAGCGCAAAGTTTGAGCAGCATCGACGTATTGCATATATATAGGAAGTGGCAGTTTCATAGGGAGCAAAGGATATGAGCCAAAACAGGTAGGTAATACATAAAGGCAATAAGTATAAAGAACAACAGAATGAAGAAGACTTTAATAGAGAAATCTACCACCAAAGTGAGGAATGCACTACAAAACTACTACCGAAGTAAATACTCTGCTACCAAAAGGAGAGATCTGTACCATAGCGAGAACTCTGTTACCAAAAGGAAAATCGTAGTAGATTCCAGATTTTCGAAATCAAGTATCCAAATTACCCTACCTACGAGAGCAACATTATATGTCTCAAACGATTTGGTATTTTTCGCCAACATCAAATTTTCTTCAGCTACAACACCTCATATAGTAATAACTATATCTTAGAGTCTTAGTAATAGCTCTATATACTACAAAGGCTTTAATTTTTCACATTTGCTCTTTATATAGTCTTATAAAGTCATAGGAAACATATATACCATAAATATAAATATATACCGCAGTGTTGCAAATTTCCCAAACGAGCACCCAGTTATGTGCATTGGCGAAGTCAGGGTTTCCGTTATAATTTTCGAATTTTCAATGACATTCAAATAAGTACCTATGGATATTAGTGCCCTATAATCATCCATAAGGGCCCACTACTCTACCAGCCACTTGTCCCTGCCGGGCCCATTTTTATTGTGTATAAATATGCATCGTTTTCCTAGTCAAAGACGACACAACACTTCATATACATTTGAATAATCAATAAGGATCTTATCCAGTATAGATCTCTCATCGTCGCAATTATAATGATTATAACGCTGAGACATGAAAGTGACTGCGTTTAGCTCTGCTTCATATAAAATATATAAAATATGCTTGCACATAACACCATATCTTACATAACAATAAAAAACCTGCAGTGGGGACATCACATGTAGGTAAAACTTGTGTAGCTAACTGGAGAAATAAAACTGAATAACTTTAAACCGCATATTAATTATATATACCCCTAGCACACGTTTAAATCCCAACCAAATTCTTCACATATATTAGACCAATCTACAATGGTTTCACCTTTAGGATTTAGCTCAAAAGCTCTTTCAACTAATAACTGAGCTTTTTCCACATTCCGTATGGCACTTCGTCTCTTTAGTTTTTCGGCATATTCTCTCAAGCGAAACTTATCTTGTTCGTGATAAACACACATTCCTGACACAATGAGTGGAAGCACTAAGATAAGACACATTTTTGTAGGAAGTAACTGTTCAAAAAGATCCAAAATTTCTGAAACTATACTTTGTATCTTGTAATTTTTCGGAATAACTTTCTTAATGTATAGTTCGAGATATATCTGACAGCACCGCTTAAGTATTTCAAACAAGTTCAGGTATGGCACAACTATATCTTGGCCAGTGGTAACAGGGAAATCGCTCCAATCTGCAGAACTATTATCTATATCCGCCTGGAGTTTTTGTATGACATGTTCAGTGAATTTTGAAAGATTGGCCCTCTGAAGTGGATAACATTCATAGCTTACGGAAGCCAATTCGGCTTCTTTTTGATTTAACATGACTTTATAATTCAAGATGTCACCCATGGTAAAGGCTATAGTTTGCTGACATCCTTGTAATGGATCTACTCCATAATTAATCTTACCTTTCTGTGACTTCAATATTGAAAATAGGTTTCTGTACTCATCAATGGGAAATAATGTTCCTTCAGATACTGTTCGTGAAGATAAAATATCGATATGTTGGATCGAAGAAGCAATAAACCTAGCATCTCTGTCATAAAAAAGATCGGAACAGAACCTTTCCAACCCCCCATATTCAACCACAAGAGAATGAACCTTGTTGAAGTAAGGTCTCCAGACTTCTGTACCCCCGTAACATAAAACCATTTTAATTATGACAATGTGAAACACAATTTGAAAGAAATAATCCAACCCAGTATTTTTTTCCTTGAAGAATTTATTGAACCGTATGATAGCCTTTGTCAAATACCCTCTCACCTCAGAATCAGCCAAAAGTATATTCTTAAATGGAAAACCCTTATAATACAGAGCACTCCAAGCAGCCACCAAGTACGTAAATGATTCTTCATACAATGCTAGCCTAGAATATAGCTGCTGAAAATAATTTTTGTCTTCCAAAGAAACAGTTAGCAGTGTAGCTACCTGGCGATAAAAATAATCTATGTAGAAGCTTTTGTCCTTAAGTAGTAGGAAGGTATTTGAACTAGGGGAAACAAAATTATAAGTATCTAGCTTTGCATCAAATACGGTTGGAATCTTCTCGGAGGTGTTCCACATCTCATTTATTTCATATAATTCGTTTGTTTCAATTAGTTGATTTTCAACCCCGTTGTCTACTGAATCTGGTACATTTTCTGATTCCTTAGTTACACTCTTTGGTTTCATTTCTTTCTGTTTCTTGGACTTTGTTCTATACTTACACTCCAATCCCCTCTGCTTGCAATACAAACATTTCGGTCTGGTTTCGTTGCACTTTATCTTTTTGGACCTACAAACAGTACACCCACCTCGAGAATACACTTTAGGGGCAGTAACAAACTTCACCTTGTTGTATCTTATCCCTGGCCCTTGCATTGGTTTTTGACTTCGGTTTCGTGATTTTGGATCTCGAAGATTTCGCTCTTATCAGCGGATCTTATCAAAAATCAAATTAGGTAGTGTACATTCCAAGGTTTATTAGATATTTACTGGAACAATAGGAAACATATTTATTTGCATTTACTTGGCCGCAGTCCCCCATTTTGGGATTTGCGCTAGCTATATATACCTAATTGGCTTTCAAGATTTCACTAACTAATTTTCCGGCAGCTACTACTTCCTCATCGTAAAATCTTCTGCCGCAGATTTGCGCTGCAATAGGTGCGTTTTTGTACATATCAGCCAGATAATTGCCAATACAGAGTTCTTCTAAGGGGCTTCTAAATTTCAAGCTTTTGAGACCCTCCCAGGAGTCAAGGTCTTGGTCCACATGTAAACCAGTTGGGAATACCAAAGCGGGGAAATCGAGAATATTCTGAAGAACGGTGTAGCCAAAATAGAATTTTGTTTCTGGTTTCGCAGCCACATTATAAGATACAGGGTTGATGATAAAATCAATACCATTATCATTCATGAATTTGGTGTATGTGAATCTTAAATTATCTCTTTCAAGAACAGCATCTCTATTATCACCTATAGTCATAGCAGTTTCGCCGCTTCCAAGATTTAAAAACCATTTGGTTAGTTTTCTCAATGGTTCTCCTGACTCACTGAGAATGGCTTTACATCCTTTCTGACCATCAGCGGAATATAACCTAAAGGTGATATCATTGACTTTTTCAAACTCAATGGGTTCCATATCAACAACGTTGACTCCAGCTGCTTTAAGCTTAGTGGAAATCTCTTTTAACCCCCGAACTATGGGAGGTGTAGGTCTAACAATCCCGTCATCATATAAAATGGCGATTTTAATATCCTTAGGAGCAGGAAGAGAGACTTTTTTCCATGGTAATCTGATAAGATCTGGGTCTACTTTCCATGGCTGATTACTGGCATAAGATTCCATAAAATAATTAATATCATCCACGCTTCTACTCAAAGGTCCAGAAACCGCAAGAATACTTTCCTGTCCTCTATGAGAACCGGTATTATCTCTCATACTGATCCTCTTTGAAGTTGGTCTAAATCCATAAACTCCGCAATAAGCAGCTGGAATTCTAATTGATCCGCCAATATCTGAGCCAATACCAATGACTGAGCCACCACCACCAACAATAGCACCTTCTCCAGAAGAAGAGCCTCCAGAAGTCAAGCTAAGATTCTGAGGAGTATAACTGAACCCACCAAAATTATTATCGGAACACCCGTGCATCAAACTCTGAGGTTGGTTAGTCCTAATGTAAAACACAGCTCCCATATCACGAATAAACTTGACGGTCACAGCATCAGTCTCCAGAACATTATCAATTAATGCCACATAACAAGCATGGGTGACCTTTCCTTTGTAGGTTAGATGTTCTTTAAGAGAAATCGGAATTCCATGAAGAGGGCCAATTAATTTTCCAGTTTTTTTAAAGTAGTCATCAAGGGCAGCAGCAGTTTCGAAACCCTCGTCAGTGAATATTTCTAAAGCACAATTTGTAAGCTGGTGAACAATAGTGGCTCTTTTGGCATAGCATTTAAATACTTCTGTAACCGTTAATTCTCCACTAACATACTTTGCAATCAATTGTTGAGCAGTGAGATTGGTAAGTATGAGTTCTTTATCTGTAAGTGCTTTTTCAATAAAAGGAATGGCATCAAATTGATTTTCTCTTAATGTTTCAATTGAACCAGGGATAGAGCACGAAAGCTCTGGTTTGATGGCCTCTGCCAATCTCTTTCTATAAGCTTCGAGTTTTGGAACATATTCCAGGAACTTCTCTGGACTCTCAGTGTCCAAAGTGCAACGCGTTAAAAACTGTTCAAAAGTTACGGTCATTCTGATAATGAAGATTGTGCTGTCATGATCTTCTCAATTTGTATTTATACTTAAAAGCCTCTACAGTTTCGGAATTTCTTGTCTCAGTAATTACGTCAAGCCATTATAGTATCCAGTTCGATTAGTCAATGAACTGATAACTGATAAGGCCGCCAAGAGCTATTAAACTATTACTTGGTGAACTTCTGCAATTCGCAATTACTTATTCGGGCTTATCACTTTGTGTCAAGCTGCACGCAAAATAATTTTATCTTTCGCCATTACTACATTGGGACGGACCTGATATCAAACATGAAGCAGATAGACTCGCGATTTCCCAATGTGGCTTATCTGGAAGCGTTTTAATGGAGATAGTTCCCGGAATTTCTTCATGTAGCAGAGGCAGAACAATCGAAGGGTGGTTGCAAAGGTTTATACAGACCGATTCATGGAGCTAATACCACGGCAGTTCCTTGGGATTATAAATACAGACATTATAATCGATATTCTTAACCACATTCTGATCAACAAGTAACCATGACCGAATCATATTCCTTACCAGGAACAGTGCATTTAGTTGATCTTGAAGGTAATCTTGCTGTTAAAAAGGGATCTGAGTCTGAAAAGGATATTATTTTACTTCCTCCTCCTTCCAAGAACAATCCTAATGATCCTTTAAGATGGCCAAAATCCAAAAAATATAAACAATTCTTCCTTTTATTCTGGTTAGCTGTTTTTCTTGCTATCGCAGGAAACTGGTCAGCCCCTGTTTGGTTGGTTCTAGCTGAAGATCTCAATTGTGAAATTGGTGACTTGAACAACGGAGTGGCTTTTCTTTTCGCCTTTTTGGCTTTGGGGTGTATGTGTATGCAACCTACAGCTCTTAAACTTGGAAGAAGGTTTGTATATGTTGTCTGTACGCTACTTATGGTTGTTGCTAATATAGTAGGGTCCCAGATGACATCTGTCAAACATTTTTGGGCCGTGAAAATCATTGAAGGTTTTGGTGGAGCACCCTGTGATTCTTTGGTACAAATTTCTACTACTGATGTTTTCTTTCAACATAAAAGAGCTAGCTTCCTTGCCTTATTCTTATTTGCCTTATACTTCGGAAACTATCTAGGTCCTGCTGTTTCGGGCTATATTGTGGAAAGGTTAAGTTGGAGATGGTCTTATTACTTACAACTTATTATGTTTATTAGTGTTTTGGTGGTGGTAATATTCTACATGGAGGATACTACCTTCAGTAGAAGAGAAGATGTCGGTGAAGTAGAAACTCGGATCTTACAACAAATCAGGTCAAGAGAATCTATTAATGAAAAAGATATTGGAAATGTTGTGGTAGATGAAACCAGCTCACAAGAAGAAGAACAGGTTCCTTTAAAGACATACTGGCAGAAAATGAAATTTATTCAAACAGAATACAATGATACTAGGTCATGGTTTCATATATGGAGCATGCCGTTTTTCCTTTTAGCATTACCGTCTGTTGTATGGGGAGGATTTATATATGGGGCTCAAATGATGTGGGTTTCTTATATGGCAACTACTCAAGCAACTGTATTTGGCTTTTCTCCTTACAAATTTACTTCTGGGCAGATTGGCCTAACCAATTTTGCTCCTCTCGTTGGCAATATGTGTGGTATGCTTTATGGAGGTAAGTTCGTTGATTGGTTGACCATAAAATTGGCTAAAAGAAATAATGGGGTAATGGAAGCTGAGTTCAGATTATATGCTATGATTCTTCCTACTATCATAAATGCCGGCGGAATTATAGCATATGGTATTGGTAGTGTTGACCAAAGACCTTGGCCCGTATTAGTGGTCTTAGGGTATGGCTTCTTGGGATTTGCCATGAGTTCTACAGGTGCTATTTGTATGACTTACGCTATTGACTGTTATCCTAAATTGGCAAGTGAAGCTATGGTTTTAATATTGGTCCTTAGGAATCTCATTGGCATGGTTTTCACCTTTACATTTGAATACTGGTTAGAGAGGTGTGGTATGAGATTACTTGGTTGGTTGTTGTTCATGATATCTATCTTGTTGAACGGGTCATTTGTTCTCATGATAATCTTTGGTAAAAAGCTTAGAATCAAGACTTTTGAACAATATAAGCGTATTTCCTCTCCCCATTTTACGATGTCTTTTAAACCTAAGTAATGGTGTTAATATATGTAACAGAGTTAACGTTTGTCGAAATAGTTATTATTAAGTATTGAAGGGAAGAACTAATTGGATGAATAAAACCAGAACACCTAAAAAAAATACCCAACTAACAGTTTAAGAAGATTAAAAAGCTTGTGCTTATAAAAAACGTATAGCAACAATCTTCTATACCCCCTCTAAAGTTTCATGTATGTTCAAAACCTAAATTATTTGTTGTTAATTCCTAACAAGACGAACCCACTGGGCTCCAAATTTTGAAGATTGACTATTGAGCTCAGATATATACTCTTTCACCGTATTTGAATCAGATAAGAAACATAGAGAAGCGTTGGAAGGTGATATATTAAGGCTTTGGGAGATAAATACCTATTATAAGAATATTGTTGATTCATCTAAAATATGCAAAGCATTAATTTGTCTCTGTTTGGTAGGCACTGGTATCAGGGGGAATTGCTCTACCAGAGAAATGAATATAAGTGTTCTATCAACTGTAAACATAGCTAGGAGATAATACAGGAGCCATAATTCAAAGGAAAGCGTACTCTCTCCTTGGTTTAGATAGTTTATATCCTGACCATAAGTTTGCAATTATCAATAAAACTGTGTATGTTACCGGATCATTTTACGCATTTAATGGCAAACCTCTAAGGACTAAATGTTAGTCTTGTACGTAGGCAGGATTATAATGGAGCACAATTTGCAAAAGGAGAGTATCGATCAAAGGCATATATTTATATTAAAACAATTCTCAAAAACAATACTCAGAAACAGTAAAGGCGTATATAAGACCTATAAAGTGGCCTTGAAAGTGTTTGTTTCCTCAGTGAAATGTTTAACACTGTCACCTTCATTGACTCTTGCATACCATTCTTTAAGAGCATTGCAGTCTTCTGGTACTTTGACTTGAACAATGTCACAAAATAACATTGCACCAATACCAGCAAGGTCGGCCATAGTAAAGTCATTACCACAAATATTATGAATTATTCAATATCAATTGGATTAGGACTAGCCGCAACTGTTGAAAGGTATACAACTGAAAACATTTCAGCTGAAAAATCTCTCGAGGTGGGGATCAGGAACGGCTTTTATCTTGGAATGGGGTTGGCTGGCTGTGGAATCATATCAGCTGCTTGTTTTGCAATTGCTCAGTATATACAGTCTAAGAGGAAAAAAAAACTATATAGATGTGTAGGAGTATAGGACCTAGCAAATATTAATGAAATTTGTTTTCTTCTTACCTGCATCATTTGATGTCAAGACGGTTTTACGTCAACCTTATTGTCGATCCCGTAAATATGCGCTGCGACCAGACACCATTTTGGACAATAGGAGATATTTTCCCGTTCGCTCCCTCTGGTTCTTTGACGTTTGACTATTAGGTATATACACAATGAAAGCCTTGATATTAATAGGGATTATAATGCTCGCCGTAGTTTCGTTTAATCCCATAAAATGGATCTGTTTCCATTCTTTAGTTGCTTACACCTCCGTGTACAATGGCCGAGACGACCTTGCACGTCGACTCATGGTAATAGGCAGTTTCGGTTTACATGGTTTAGAAATATTCGAAGAAATATATACCCAATGTGTAACTAGTAGTAGATGTATCATATCCATTATTAAGTCGTGCCTTCAATTAGGTATTGCTGTGAAAATCTACAGAGTCATAGGTGATTTGGCTACACAACGAGAGTTCATCTAATATTAAACCAGCTGGGTATGAATGAAGTCAAGGGTCAGCTTTTTTGGAATTGGGATATGTATCCAGCATGTCGACTGCCCTCTTCCTAACCAATCTCTACCACCACCCTTTGATCTGAAATATAATAGGTAGTTGGTGGGGGTTCAGTACTAGTAGAGAGGGTTCGGCAAAGCTTCCAAACACTAACGTCCTGCTAGTGGAATTATTTCCTCTTGTGTGTTAGAGAAATAGGGGAAGTTTGGAAGGAACTGCTCCCCGAAGAACAAGGTATGTTAACTGGTAGTATCGGCGTGCGACACTCAAAAAAGAGTGCTCAAAGGATCTTTATCTTATCAATCGGAAAAATAAAAATACCATGGAACCCCCAATAAAGAAAAGAAGGCCCCCACGGGTATCTCGAGCTTGTGACAATTGTAGAAAGAGAAAAATAAGATGCACAGGTGGTCCTATCTGTCAACAATGCAAACTCTATGGGGAGGAATGTGTCATTAGACCACCACTGAATAGTAAGATGACAAGCATCAAGAATCAAGATAGTACCACTAAAGCTAGCATGCTAAATAAAGAACCTTTTGAAATACCAGATTTGCCTGTTACTGGGCAAGATAATACTTCCGAGTATTATGGATCAGCAAGTAATTTTTCTTTTGTTAATCAATTGAATAGTCTATTGCGGCCACTGAGTAATTCAAAAGAAGAAGAAGATATTGGGCTTGGTAGATTTGGAATGAAACCCACGATTTTAGAACATTCATGGACTTTTGATTTTTCTTTGGAAAACTTCAGTACCGAATCTATGAATAAACTATTAGTGGCTTATCTTGAAACTTGGGGAGTGCCATTACCTGTTTTCCTGGCTGCTGAGTTATTTACACTAGCTTCTGAAACATGGATGAATCCTGAGGCTACACCTGAGGATCGGGCACTTTTATATTTGGTCTTATCTGTAGGAGCAGCTACCTCTTTTTTCGACATTGAAGAAAGTAGTCCAAATGCTTTTCCAGTAGCTAGAGGCTTTTATAATTTGGCTTTTCAGACGGTTCCCACCATATTCTCCCAAGTTTCATTCGAAGCCGTTAGAATTATATTTTTTATGTGTTTGTGTGCTTGTTCTTTGGGTGACACAGCTCTTTCTTATACTTATTCAGGGATTGCTGTGAGAGTACTGGCAGCCATTGGACTTCATAAGAATAGTGTAGTAAAAAGACTGCGTCATTCTTTTGATAGTAGACATCATAGAAGAGTTTGGTTTACTGTTTGGCAATTCGAGAAGTATTGGAGTTTTTGTGTTGGTAGACCTAGTGGTTTAAGTGACTACGTTGTACCCCCTCAAGTGAGAGAAGAAGATTTTATTTATGAAGGATATGGACCTACAAAGGCTTATAGAATCTCAGTTGAACATCTGCGACTCCGTGTTTGTTTTGCTTCTTCACTAGTGAAAATTCATGCAGAGTTATACAATACCAAAAACGATCTCTTGACCCTGTTGGGGAAGATAGAGCAATTTTCTGGTGAAATTGATAAAGCTTATTTCAACAGCAACGATAAGCACTTAATTCAAACTGAAATAACAGGTAATGTGGAACAACTTGAACGGCAGGAAATAATTGAATGGTTTTGGATAAGAATCTACTATCTATATATTAAACTTATTTTGTTTAGACCATTCTTGATTTTCAGAGCATATCTTAAGAATAGTGGGGCACAACTACAAGATTCTGTGAAGGAAAAAATTGGAGCTGGCTCTGATACATGTGTGAACGTTGCAATTGAGTTGTCTGACTTTATTATAACGTTAAATAATAAAGTTCGAATGGTTCATCCCATTATTTTTATCAGCACCTACCTTGAAAGTACCTCAACAGTTCTACTATTTTACATAGTGAGTAGCTTTGATAACATTTCTGATTCAATGGCTAGAAAGATTTGGAACGTTTTACAGGCTACTCGTAATTTCCTTAATGGATCCTATGGGAGTTATCTAGATAGCACCAAAATTTTGGCGAGAGATGGCTTGAAATCATTATATAGTGTATTGACGTCGAGGAACAATGACAAAAATATGACATACCTTGATAAAATCATGGAACCTGTGGTAGTGAATTCCCCAACAGTCCCAAATAATATGGAATCTCAAGAAGTCGATACAGGTTTAGAAGAGTTTTGGCTTCAAACATTAGATTGGATAAGCTTTGCTTAATACTCGCTGATAGACTCTGTATAAAGTTTATTTAGAATCGTTCACAAAAAACTAATAATTACAAGTGAAAGTAATATATAGATGTGAATGTTATTATATGAATTTGTCAGTTCCATTGTGATAACAAAATTAAATTGTTGTGATTTTTGCAACTCTTTCAAAGAATTCTGCATGGATTATTCTTTCATGCCTTGTGCTCTTCAGCGCCTAACCAATAATCTGGATAAGTTCGAAAAAATAGAAAAAGAATCGTAAGACGAAATTTTAACAAAAGACTTTTATATGAATTTATATACCCATTTTTGGAAATACAAAACTACATAAGCGTATAAAAACATAGATGTCCAAGAAGGAAGGATTTTATTCTACGATGCAATTGATTTGAAAATACCACCACCACCTCATATAGACCTATAACCACATTTATTTCAGATCATGACTTGTTAATTGAAAACCTTCATAACTGCTATCGTTTTCTTTATGCCACATGACTTTAGCCAAATGACTTGAAATGTCAGCACCAAGGGATACACAACCACCAAAAAAGATCATAGTGGCATCCAAAACAAACAAGTAAACTTCATGGGAAAGTAACTGACCAGATTGTCCTTCTAAGTATTCGATGACTCTATAAACGGATCTAATGAAAATAAACAAAGCGGTGATATAAACACCAGCAAGCATAAAGTTCCAAGATTGTCTATTAGTCCAAGATTGACTAACCCAAGAACTTTTAGGTTTATTGAAAAATCTTAAGAAAAAGATTCCACTAGTAATAATAAATGCAGAATAAAAGAAAATTTGAACCCATAAACCAGCAATAATTAATTTTTCTCCAAGGTGAAGCATATCTAAAGTACCAATTCCTTGAACACCACCACCAGCAGCTTGTAATAAAATTGAACAAACATCACCAATGACAAATACTTTAGTAAACCATTTGGTAGGAATCAAACAGTATTTTTGACCATCAAAAACTTTTACAATTTCACCAAAAGTCATATAAAGAGTGGCAGCCATAAAAGCAGGAGCCACCAAGATAGTAATTGATTGCATGATATAAGGGCCCAAAGCTTCTTTATTATTATGGTTGAGTAATCTTCCAATGTATCCAATCACTTCTAATATAAAACCTGCTAAGAAAGGTAATAACATATTGACATATCTATTCTTTTTCTGTTTAGAAATATGCTTCCCAACCCGAGCCACTCTGATCATTAAAGCAGCTTGATAAAGGGCTGAAACTCCAAATAATACACAGAATTCCAAGTTTACCCCAAAATTTAAATCATACTCATATGCTTTCCATTTATATCCTGATTCTCCAGCCATGTCTGTGGTAAAATCTTCCTTTGATTTAGCTTATTATGCAATTTTATCAAGTTTTATAGGGGGAATGAACCATCCCAGCTGGACGCGCGCAAAAAAAAGTAAGGCTGTTCTCCTGGGGCCCAGACCGGTAATACCTACCGAAGCCAATGCACAACGGTTATAGATCAGATGCATTTATGTACCAAGGTCAGTACTTTAGATTGTTCAAGCCAGGAAATTCGGTATACAGGAAGAACAAGCCCGCACGGGCGTTTGCCGGAAGCCCCTAGGTGCAGGAATCCTTGCCCGATCTTGCACCGCTCGCATATTACGAGGCTGTAGCCAGATCCCCAAGGCACGGATTCGAGCCGTTGTTGGGCCGTAGGGTGGGCCCACGCACCGGTCTAGTCTACACACATTTCCTTCTAAGCCCCGCAAGCTTTGCCTCGTGTAGTGGAGCTATACAATGTTTTAGATCATACAGACCGGTAGAGATACTGTTTGCAGTTCCTGGTCTGTTATTTTTACCTTGGGGTGCTTGGAGTTGCCTCTGGTGCCTCTGGTGCCTCTGGTGCTCTTACATACTACAGACCTACACCGCTTTAATGCCACACAACCAGTAAGGAAAGAGCCGGGCAGACACGGAACCAGGTACCAGGTGACGGACCAGGTACCAGGCGACGGACCAGCTACTAGGCGACGGACCAGGTACTAGGCGACGGACCAGGTACCAGGGCGGTGATGAACGAGATGATAATCAACCTAAAAACATGGAAATCGGAATGCTTTTAAATAGTTGGTTCCGGATTCCAAAAAACGTCGGGCGCCGTGGAGCCGCGGATTAATGTCAGACGGGGTCGTGAAAAAAGCATTTCCGGGATGCCCTGGTCGGTTCTTGCCCAATAAGATATACTGCGAGACGGAATTGCCCTCAACCTTGGTTTTCGGATGGTGGACGGACAATTTGCTATGCGAGACCCTTTGTTATTCCGACAGCATCATAGTATTTTCGCTGACGGAAGGTATTTTTGGTCTCCGCGTTCCGTGTATTACCCTCCGATAATATTACTGCAATTACGGGAACCCCAAGGTACTTTACGGTTCTGACTAATACAAAAACAAGATTTGGCGGGCCTCTTTATTTATATATATATGAATTACTTTGTCTTGCATTTGCTGTTTTTAGATTTCTTTTGTATAGCCACTGTAAAATGTCTACTTCTTTAAGAAATTCA
This sequence comes from Yamadazyma oceani, assembly GCA_030569555.1. Classification (NCBI taxonomy): domain Eukaryota; kingdom Fungi; phylum Ascomycota; class Pichiomycetes; order Serinales; family Debaryomycetaceae; genus Yamadazyma; species Yamadazyma oceani. The sequence goes on along the minus strand of JAJMLF010000013.1, from coordinate 291,229 downwards.
TCAATTGATGGTAAAGAATTTCAAGATGCAGAAGATGATAACCAAATAACCACGTATGATGGGTTTCATGGCGAAGTATCTGATGAAGTTCAGGGGTTGGCCAGAACTTTTACTCAAAATTCTGCTACGTCAAAACATTCTTCAGCCATGGATTCTGAAGAATTAATTAGATATTTATCGCATATGTCTCAGGTACCAGGAATTTCCCCTTACAATCATGATGAAATTGATGAAAGGTTAAATCCTGAATCCGACAATTTTGATTCCAAGTTTTGGGTTAAAAACTTGAGAAAATTGAAGGATAGTGATGAAGATTATTATAAACACTCTAGTTTAGGAGTTGGATATAAGAATTTAGTCGCTTCTGGTATTGCTACAGATTCTGATTATCAACCTACCGTTTTAAATGGAGCTACAAAATTCGTGGCTGACTTTTATAATGATCATTTTAATGATAAACCTGAAAGATATTTCGATATTTTAAAATCAATGGATGCTGTAATGTTACCAGGTGAATTAACTGTGGTATTAGGTAGACCTGGATCTGGTTGTACTACCTTATTAAAAGCTATCTCTTCTCAAACTTATGGGTTTAAGGTAGATCCTAACTCTACTATTAGTTATAATGGGATGACTCCTAAAGATATTGAAAACCATCATAGAGGTGATGTGATTTATTCAGCTGAATCTGATATTCATTTCCCTCATTTAAAGGTTGGTGATACTTTAGAATTTGCTGCCAGGATGAGGACTCCTCAAAATAGAGGTGATGTTGATAGAGAATTTTATGCTAAACATATGGCTGCTGTTTATATGGCTACTTATGGATTATCTCATACCAGACATACTAATGTTGGTAATGATTTTATCAGAGGGGTATCTGGTGGTGAAAGAAAAAGAGTTTCTATTGCTGAAGCTTCTTTATCTGGAGCTAATATCCAATGTTGGGATAATGCTACCAGAGGTTTAGATGCTGCCACTGCTTTAGAATTTATAAGAGCTTTAAAAACTTCGGCTACTGTTTTGGATGCTACTCCTTTAATTGCCATTTATCAATGTTCTCAAGATGCCTATGATTTGTTTGATAATGTGGTGGTGTTATATGAAGGTTATCAAATATATTATGGTAAAGCTGATAGGGCAAAACAATTCTTTGAAGATATGGGTTATGAATGTCCTCAAAGACAAACTACTGCTGATTTTTTAACTTCCATTACTAATCCAGCTGAAAGAATTGTGAAGCCTGGATTCGAAAAGAAAGTTCCTAGAACTGCTAAAGAATTTGAAGGCTACTGGAAAGCTTCGAATGACTACCATGAATTAATTAAAAGGATCGATCAATACCTTGTTGATTGTGAAACCCTTAATACTAAACAAAAATACTTGGAGAGTCACAATTCTAGACAAGCCAATCATGTAAGAGCTCAATCACCTTTCACTGTATCCTATTGGATGCAAATTAGATTTATTTCTTATAGGAACTGGTTAAGAATGAAGGGTGATCCAAGTATTGCCTTGTTTTCTATTATGTCTCAAGTTATGATGGGGTTGATCTTATCTTCTGTGTTCTATAACTTACAACCAGTTACTGCTTCTTTCTATAATAGAGGAGTTTCTATGTTCACGGCTGTTTTTTTTAATGCTTTTGCTTCTTTGTTAGAAATTATGTCCTTATTTGAAGCTAGACCTATTGTTGAAAAGCATAAGCAATATGCTTTATATAGGCCATCTGCTGATGGTTTAGCTTCAATTGTTACTGAATTACCGGTTAAACTTTGTATGTCTGTTGGGTTCAATTTCGTGTTCTATTTCATGGTTCATTATAGGAGAGACGCTGGAAGATTCTTCTTCTATTGGTTATTGTCATTTAGTTGTACCATTTCCATGTCTCATATTTTCAGATTTATTGGTGCTTTAACCAAGTCAATGGCTTCAGCTTTAACTTTTGCTACCGCCATTTTGATTGGATTATTGGCTTTCACTGGATTTGCTATCCCAACTCCAAGTATGTTAGGATGGTCAAGATGGATTAACTATATCAACCCTATGGGATTTGCTTTTGAAGCATTAATGACTAATGAATTCCACGGTGTTGAATATAAGTGTTCCCAATTTATTCCTTCTGGTCCTGGTTACGAAAATGTTCCTTTGTCATCTAAGATTTGTGCCGTTGTTGGAGCTGTAGCTGGTGAGCTGACTGTTTCGGGAACAACTTACATTAAAACTGCTTTTGAATATGAAAATAGTCATAAATGGAGAAATTTCGGGATTTTGATTGGATTTATTGTATTTTTCTTGATTGTCTATTTAGGTGTTATTGAAGTGAACAAAGGTGCAATGCAAAAGGGGGAAATTGTTTTATTCTTGAGAAAATCATTGAAACAGAACAAGGTCAGTAAAAATGCTGATATTGAAAGCAACAGCTCCAATGAAAAGGTTGGAATCACCGAAAGATTAGAAGCCGATACTGCTATTAACTCTGGTGAATCAAGTTCTATGGAAAAAAATGACGAAACCGGTGGTCATAAGAAAAAGAAGGGTAATAATAATATTTTCCATTGGAGAGATTTGACCTACCAGGTCAAAGTTAAAGATGGTGAAAGGGTCTTATTGGATCACGTTGATGGTTGGGTAAAGCCTGGTCAATTAACTGCTTTGATGGGTTCTTCTGGTGCCGGTAAAACTACTTTATTGAATTGTTTGTCCGAAAGAGTCACCACTGGGGTTATTACTGATGGTTTAAGAATGGTAAATGGTCATGCTTTAGATTCTTCTTTCCAAAGATCAATTGGGTATGCTCAACAACAGGATATTCATTTATCTACTTCAACTGTTAGAGAAGCTTTACAATTTTCTGCTTATCTTAGACAACCAGCTTCTGTCAGTAAAAAAGAAAAGGATGAATATGTTGACTACTGTATTAATTTATTGGAAATGAATGCCTATGCTGATGCCGTTGTCGGGGTAGCAGGTGAAGGTTTAAATGTGGAACAAAGAAAGAGATTAACCATTGGAGTTGAATTGGCTGCTAAACCAAAATTATTATTATTCTTGGATGAACCAACCTCTGGATTAGATTCACAAACTGCTTGGTCTGTCTGTCAATTGATGAGAAAATTAGCTGACCATGGTCAAGCTATTTTATGTACTATTCATCAACCTTCTGCTATTTTGTTACAAGAATTTGATAGATTATTATTCTTGCAAAAAGGTGGTCAAACTGTTTATTTTGGTGATTTGGGTGAAAATTGTTCTACTTTGATCAATTATTTTGAAAAATATGGTGCTGATCCATGCCCTAGAGCAGCCAACCCAGCCGAATGGATGTTACATGTTGTTGGTGCTGCTCCTGGTTCTCATGCAAAACAAAATTATTTTGAAGTATGGAGAAACTCTGAAGAGTTTGCTGAAGTTAAAAAAGAATTAGAATATATGGAACATGAATTGCTCAAGTTACCCAAAATTGAAAATTCCGATAGTCACAAAACTTATGCTGCCCCATTCTGGAAACAATATTTGATGGTTACTCACAGAATTGTTGTGTCATATTGGAGAACTCCTAGTTATATCTATTCTAAATTATTTTTGGTTATTTCCAGTTCCTTGTTCATTGGATTTGTATTTTTCAAAGCAAACTCTACCAATCAAGGATTGCAAAATCAAATGTTTTCCCTTTTCATGACTTTCGTTCCTTTATTCACTTTAATTCAACAACTATTGCCTTATTTTGCTGCCAATAGAGACATCTATGAAATAAAAGAAGCCCCATCGAGAACTTTCAGTTGGTTAGCTTTCATATTGGGGATAATGACAGCAGAAATTTTTTATCAAGTAATTGTTGGTACGATTTTCTACTTTTGTTGGGCTTATCCAGTAGGATTCTACCGTAATGCTGAACAGACTGATTCTGTTAATGAAAGAGGAGCTTTAATCTGGTTGTTTATGACCGGATGTTTTGTATTCTCCACCACTTTAGGTCACATGTGCATTTCCTTCAATGAACTTGTTGAAAATGCTGCTAATGCTGCTATGTTCCTTGTTACTTTATGCTTTAATTTCAATGGGGTTTTGGTGCATTATAATGACTTACCAGGGTTTTGGAAGTTCTTGTATAGAGTCAATCCTTTTACTTATATTGTGCAAGGAACTTTAGCTGCTGCTTTAGGTAATGCTGAAGCTCATTGTGCTTCATATGAATACTTGAACTTTGCCGCTCCTGAAGGTGAAACATGTGGTTCATATATGGAAAATTATCTTTCTGTAGCTGGTGGTAGTTTATTAAACCCTAATTCTACCGAATGTAAGGTTTGTACCATTACTAATTCTAACCAGTTCTTGAGTACCATTAATGTGGTCTACTCTGAAAGATGGAGAAACTTTGGTATCTTTGTTTGCTTTATTGTTTTCAACATTTGTGCCACGGTATTCTTTTACTGGTTAGCTAGAGTTCCAAAAGGAAACAGAGAAAAGAAAAAGGCTTAGGTTGAAGCATGTTCAATTCTTCTTTTTTTTTTTTTGTACATCCATGAGATATTGTTAGTGCTTAGTTTTTATTCATGTTTAATAGTTTAATATAATTTAGGAAAACAAAGAGTTTGTGTTGAATCCGTTCCGCTTTTGAGATCATTTCTTACGAGGTCGATTAGTCAATTCTTGTCATCCAGTTCCTAAGAAGCCAGGTTAAGATAAATATCGAGTGAGAATTCGGCACTGTAGTATATAACTCATATACACATAAATTAAAACCTATCATAAGGAAGCTACTTAAGCTTTATTAATCACTTCAATACTCTGTCTCTCAATGCTTTCGCTCTCAATAGAATCAATTGCTTCGGGAGCCAAATTTCTATTAAAAGGATGACTCCAAAACAATTCGTCCATAGCTTCAACATCAACAATTTTAGTTTCAACCCAGAAATAGTAAATAATGGGGAGGAAAATTAAGTTATAGCAAGCATTGATAATGTAAAATTTCCATCCAATGTTCTCCATAGCAATAGGAAGAATGAAAGCAGCCGCAAGTCCAAATCCACAAGTCCAAGAGGTGTAAAAACATGTTCCAGCTGTTCTCAACCTATAAGGGTATAATTCTGTTGGATATAACGTGTTCAAAGGAGTGTACCCAAAAGCATAGCAACCACTGAAGAGAAACATAACAGCTATAGTACCATAAGAGCCCGATTTACTCTGACCATCACCATATTTTTTGATTAACCCTCCTAATATCAAGAAGCATATAATCATTCCTGTCAAAGCACCGAACGTTTGCTTCTTCCTACCAATTTTATCAAACATATAGGAACAGGTGATAGCACAACACAATTGCCATGCGGTCATGACGATGGTGACTTGAAGTCTTTCAGTTGGCGAAGTAATACCTGCTTGTTCTAACATGATTGCCAAATAAAAGGTACTTACTGAAGAACCAACCAATTCACTTAAAATGATAAACATTCTGTGTCTGTTAAGTCTAATGGTGGATAAACTACTACTATCCAGAGAGTTGGCAAAACCACAATATCTAGAAGAAAATAATATTGATAGCTTATTTAATTTCAGTGATGTGAACCAAATGTTCAGCTCGTTGGACAATTTACTCGGTCAGTTTGATCTTGACTTTGGTAGTTAAGGTATCATTAATATATTAATATAATTAATTTCTATCTATTGCCAATTCTCCTGGTACATATGGGAACTTTTCTCTGAAATGTTTGGCAATATCTCTTCTATTACATACCCAAACCCCTTCCTTTTCACTGATGTATTTCATAAAGTTTCTAAGAGCATTGATTCTACCAGGTTTCCCAATAATTCTAGAATGTAAAGGAATATTCATGACTTTACCACCTTCTCTATATAACTGGTCAAATTCTTGTTTCAAGTAGTCCTCATATACAAAAGCACCAGGAAATCCTGGCCCTGGGTTTGAAGCCACAAACTTATAGTCATTGGTGACGTAAGCATAAGGAATCATCAACATTCCCTTCTTTTCTGTGTCAGGTAATTCGGATTCCTGAGGCAAGTCAACCCAATAGGGGACATCATCATTATAACAATCAGATTCCCATAAGAAAGGTTTTCCCAATTGCTTATGAGCTTCAGCTACCAATGCTGGTGTTTTAACATTACATCTTCCGATATAAGCCCCCACTGGTGCTTCACCAGAACTCTGTTCCAAAAGCATAATAGCTTTCTTTACCATCTCAATCTGTTCTTCATCACTGTAGTGCTCCCAATTGATCCACCTTAATCCATGGTTAGCCACCTCGTGTCCTTCACGAACACAGGCTTTAGCAAATTTGGGGTTCTTAGCAAATGCTTGTGCCACAGCATAGATAGTCATGTTGAATCCGAATTCTTTCATTAATCTCAAGACTCTCCAATTACCTACTCTTGAACCATACTCAAATTCACTCTCACTCATGGGATGCCTTGAGCTAATTCTTTCACTGCTTACTCCTCCTTTCTCCCAAATGTAAGCTTCTGATCTGTCATCACCATGGAGGATATTATGCTCTGCTCCTTCTTCGTAATTTAAGATAAAAGACACAGCAATTTTGGCACCGTTGGGCCATTGGGGGTTAAAAGATTCTTCTCCGTATCCAAGCAAGTCCCTTGGTAACTCATATTCAGGTAATTTTCCTGGAACAAAATCAAGTTTATCCATGTTGCAAAATCTCGAACTTGATCTACCGGAGGTTATGTAAGGAGTTTGCAGCCATTATATATACATAAATACAAAACAGATCTTTCCGCTTTGAAAACATCTTCAAAGTTAAAGATAAGATCCTACAAGCGGATATCTCGTCGGTACTTGCCCGATACCCTGTCCCCCTTTCTCGCCTATTGTATCTACTCGGGGTTGTTGTGCTTGGCTTTGCGGGATTTGCGATCTGTTCCGGACTGATAAGATTCTGTCGCAAAGGTCCCGAAAACGTCAAGATTATGTCAAGATAAGGCTGCGAAAAATAGCGGCCCCTTTTATGGGGCTATTTTATAAACGGTCCTATTGCCTCGAGTTGCCAATTAAGCTAGGGAAATATGTCTGTTTTCACATTCGAAACTGGTAGCGATAATCCTGTCACTAAGGAAACCATTGGGAGCCTTACACAAGAATTTGGAGTCAAAGAAAAAGAGGGCCATCTTGATGACTATAGAAAGTTACTTGGAGTGTTCCATGATGCTTGTGTTGAAATTGAACTGATGGAGGATTATTACCCCGAAGTTGATTATGGCCGGTTTCCTAGGAAAAACATCCATTACCCAGGCCCTGCTGATGATAAATTGAATGCTTGGGGCTATAAGGTAGAAATCAAAGATACCCGGTCTGATGGTAAAGGATTGCTTGAAGGATTGACTATAGCTGCTAAGGATTGTATAGCTGTTGCTGATGTACCCATGCTTTTAGGAACAAATTTTATTAAAGATTATATTCCCAAGGTTGATGCTACCATTATTACCAGACTGTTGGAAGCTGGTGCTACAATTAAAGGTAAAGCAGTATGTGAAAACTTGTGTCACTCTGCTGCATCCCATTCAGCACCAACGGGCCTCATTCAGAACCCTTTAGCTTTTGGCTATTCCACTGGTGGATCCTCTTCTGGAAGTGCTGCTTTGGTTATGTCTGAGGAGGTTGATATCAGCTGGGGTGCTGATCAAGGAGGAAGTGTAAGAATACCTGCTGGATGGTGTGGGGCCACTGGAATGAAACCTACTTTTGGATTGATTCCATTCACTGGATGCGCTAGTAATGAAGCAAGCAATGATCATTTAGGAGTTCTTACTAAGGATGTTTTGACAAATGCTAGAGGATTACAAGCGGTAGCTGGGTCCGATAACATCGATGATAGAAGCTTTGGAGCTGTTACAGCTGATTACTATGACAAGCTTCTTGCTTTGAAAAGTCCTAAATCTTTGGAAGGTATGAAAATTGCAATCTTGAAGGAGGGGCTTGAGAATAAAGCTGTAGAAGAGAGAGTCAGGGAATCATTCATGGCAGCAGCAGAAAAGTTCAAAGAACTTGGAGCTCAAGTCGAGGTGGTTAGTATCCCATTACACTCTAAAGGGGCCACCATATGGACTGGTATATCCAAGATGGGGGGATATTTTGGGAAAGTTCAAGGAACCACTGGTAGAAGAGGATTATCGTTAAATGACCTTAATGCCAAATTCTTAGATGCTATTCATGACCAAGAAAGCTGGGACCAAGCATTTCCTTCTTCAAAGAACATTTACCTCAATGGTTTATATGCTACTAAAAAGTTCCCTGGATTATATGGTAAATGTATGAATTTGTCTAGAAAGTTGAAAGATCTGTACAACAAAGTATTGGATGAATATGACTTGATTATCATGCCCACATTACCCAGCATCGCTAGACCACATTCTAAAACTGGCCCAGACGCAACTCCTTTAGGGTTATTGGATAACCAACTAGGAGTAGCCTCAAATACTGCTCCCTTTGATCAAAGTGGACATCCTGCTTTAGCTGTCCCTTGTGGAATGCTTCCAATTTTAGACGGACCCCTTGCTGGAACTGGCACGAAACTTCCAGTTTCTATGCAATTAGTAGGAAAATGGTACGATGAAAAGACTGTATACCAGGCTGCTTATGCCTGGGAACAATCTTATAATTGGAAAGAATTATAATTTTGTTTTTAAATTCTATAAAATATATATATTCATTTCTCATCTAAAGGTTTGAGACTACCTCCCCTAACACATAAGGTAGTTATGACACAAGTAGACATACATGCCATCCAGAAATAAAATAAATTCTTCAATCCACTCATATAAGCATTCCTTAAGAATAACACTTGATCTATTGAATAGTCTTCACTGAAGTGTAACGTTGAAAATACTTTAGATCTTAGGGATTGAAGTTCATCACTGGAAAACAACTCTGTACCAGAAGAATTCAATTGCTTCAAGTAAGTAGTAGATACTATCAACGAAGCTATGGCAAGGCCAATTGCCCCACCAAAAGACCTTAGTACATTTCTTGTAGAAATGACTATGGCCCTATCCCTCTTATAAGATTGAGCCTGAGCCGCCACCAATGTGGGCTGAAATATAGCACCAACACCAGACCCATTTATTATTAATGCAACAATTATTACTGCTTTACTTGATGGCCTCCATAGATTCAACAAACAAACCCCCAACGTCCAAATCAAAAATCCGTACCAGATAACATAAATATACTTACCAGTACGAGAAATAATTTGACCACAAATTATGGATGTAGCTGATTGGGGAATTACAAGGCATAATAGATAAGCAGATGTTTCGATCACGGGAAAGTTTTTGACTAATTCTAAATAATATGGATAGTAGTAAATGCTACTGAAATAACACATGCCGTATAAGAAGTTTTGGACTAACAAGCAAGTCAATGACCACCCTGTAGTAAAAAGGGTCAAAGGAATCATGGGTAAGATTGCATATCTAGATTCCACCACTAAAAACACAATGAATGAAATCCCCCCAATTGTAAGAAAAGATATCACTAAGGGACTGGACCACTCATAATAAGACCCCCCTCCACTGATTGGTATCAAAAGAAATATAATGGCAACCGAACTGAAGAAGAATCCACCATAATCTATCTTCAGTAATTTATTTTTCAACGAAATATCTGGTTTTGTATAAGGCACAAACCACCAAATCACAACGGTTGCAGCAATTATAGCAGGAAACAAAAAGAAGAAAAAGTCTCTCCACGAATGGTTTGATATAAATCCAGCAGCAATGAATGGGCCACAAGCATTACCTAGACCAACAAAAGCTCCCAATATACCCTGATACTTACCTCTATCCTGAAGGGTAACAATATCTGACACAATAACCATGGTCAAGGAAGTAATACCACCATTGCCAATCCCACAGATTCCCCTAAAAATATATAATTGTGTCGATGTCTGGCAAAACCCACAACCAAGATCAAACACCCCTAAGATGATCATGCATCCTATTAAGACATACTTTCTGGAAAAGATGTCACTGAATCTTCCAAAGAAGGCTGCAAATACGGTTTGCACAATTAGTGAAGATGTCCCAGCCCAGGAGATGGTATCAGTAGCATTCAAGTCATCTGCAATATACGGTAGCACAATAGTAATACCAGTCTGATCAACGAAGCAGATAAAGAGCAGAAGAGCCATGGCACTGAATACCACCAATAGCTTCTTTTTAGTTAGAATATTATCATGAGAATCTGCTAATACTTGTGATACCTCGATATTGGTGGAATCTTTTTCGTCTTTAACTCTATTGGATTCATCACCTGTTTTCATATTGGTATGGTAACAACTTACTGAATGTGCATAAAAGATTAATGTTCATTAGAGTTAGGATACAAATTGACTTCAGCTTATCACCGGAATCATAACCCGTTTCGGATCCCATTCCGACGGTTGCGATCTGCAAGATTGACGGAACGGTTGCGAAAAATGTTTATCAGAGTTCTTTATCAGCAGCTGCATTGATCTTGTGGATGGGATACGGCAGAAGGCTTGGCCAAGGCAATATGGACTTATATTACTGTTTAGAGTGGTACATTTAAAAGGGCCCCAGAAACCACTATTTATCAAATCTTCAAACTGACTGAAATGAATAAATTAAACAATTTCATAAGAGTCAAGACGGTACCCCAAGGAAAGCATGCTTGGTTCAATAAAGATCTTTTGCCAACACCTGTGGAAGAAAGAACATGGGGGGTACTCCACTACTTCTTCTTCTATTTCACAACCTCGTTGACTCCCTCTTCCTATACATTAGGAGCTTCTTTAGTGTCCATAGGACTCCTTTGGTGGCATGCGTTAATATGTGCTATAGTTGGAAGCTTCTTCTTATCAATAATTTTGGTTCTCAACTCAAGGGCACCTTCGGTATATCACTGTGGTTATCCAACTCTTGTAAGAGCAATGGCTGGAATGTATGGTTCTTATTTTTTTATATTTGTAAGGATATCAGTGGCTACAATCTATTTTTCGGTACAAACATATTTCTGTGGAAACCTAATGAATATCTGTATGAGATGCATATTTGGATATAAATGGACTGATATCCCTAATAAGTTGGCTCCAGATTCTGGGATTGATTCTAAAGGATTATTAGCATTTTTCCTAGTTTGGTTGATTCAACTCCCATTGATGTTTTTACATCCTAGAGTACAGAGACACGCTTACGTCATTAAGTTTATTACTACTACTGCTTCTCTATTCGGGGTCTTTGGTTATTGTGTCAGAAAGGCTGGAGGAACATTAGGAACACCCGAGTCTTTGTCAGTTGATAGAGTATATGGTGAAGATTTAGCCTGGGGAATCATTAATGGAATTAACTCTATAATGGGTGCTTTGTGCCCTATATTAATCAATGCTGGTGATGTAGTAAGATACGCCAAAAAACCCAGTGATGCTGCATGGGTTCAATCATTTGCTGTGCTACTTTCTAAATTTTTGATCACTTTTATGGGCTGTGGTACCACTTCAGCTGCCAAGGTATTTTTAGGAGAAACTTTTTGGAATCCTTGGGATCTATATAACGTACTATTAGATCAAAACTGGTCAGCTTCCATGAGAACAGGTATTTTCTTTGCTTCTCTTGGGATGATCATTGCTTTGGTGGTAGTTAACCTTGGAACAAATTGCTTGCCTGTAGGAGCAGATGCTACCGGAATGGCCCCTAAATACATTACCATTGTAAGAGGTCAAATTCTCTGCTGGTTGGTGACTCCATTATTGTTTCCCTGGAAAATTGTTTCAAGTGGAGCAGGCTTTTTGGCATTTTTGGGAAGTTATTCGGTTATGTTATGTCCAATTGCAGCCACCATGATTTATGATTATTTCGTTCTCAGGAAAGGAAATTATCATATGGTATCATTCTACAACCCAGATAAGAATTCAATGCTTTGGTATAACAACAGATTTGGGATCAACTGGAGGGCTTTCGCTTCATGGGTTGTTGGAGTCGGTCTTACCATTTCAGGGGTAGCCAATTCTATAGAGCCTGGCTCAATTGGTCTGGCTGCGGTAAAGATATACAAATTAGGTTTCTTGTTATCTTTCTTTAGTTCCCTTTTAGCGTACGGGGTTATCTGTCATTTCTTCCCACCCCCAGCTGTATTACCTCAGGATATGGACATAAAAGACGTCAAGTTTGAAGAACTTGCTGAAAACGACGGATTTATTGGTTCTGAATCATTAGAGGATATAACAGGACCCCCAACCTCTGTTGAGATTCTTACCAGTCCTATTAGTAAATCAGCAGACCAATCACTTTACGAAAAAGATGGCGGTCAAATATATTACTCCAAAGAGATATGATAATTTTAATATATAATCTATATATCTAATCCTAGCTCTGAATAGTGTGGATTTAGATTACCTAGTTTATAGAAAATACCATCGATATTAGAGAAGTTAAATATGGCATCAAATTCTTTGCTGTCATCGACATATTGTAGATTGGCTATGTTATTAAAAGTATTCATATTGTCATTATAATGGCTTCGATTAACTCTTTCCACTAATGTTTCCTGTCCAAACAAGTCTAAATTCTCCTGTGGAGGATCATTAAAAGTTCGGTCCCCCAGCTGGCTAACTTGTTCCACCAAGCTTTCAAAAGTCTCTTTATATTTAGAACAGCTTGGACATCTGTCTGCAAGAAGAACCAAAGTAGAAGAACAGCTCCTTAAACCTTCGCTAACTTCAAAATCCCATGCCACCTTTTTAGATAGTAGGCCATAAACTATTGTAATCCCGCTTAAAAATAATGTTTGCAAACTAACAAATGATAACGTGTGTCTGAAGCTAGCACTATCATGAATCCTTCTATTCAACTTACACGTCATGATAGAGGCCCTGATACATTCAATAAATAAGGAATCATTCAGGTCCAACTTGTTGATAAATGGCATTATTAAATTCCTTATTTGCTTGTTGAATAAATATAAGCAATAATCGTATTCAAACTTTGTAAGATATTCAGGTAGCTCTGAGATCCATTTTTTCATTTTAGCTTGGTGCAAGGCTATTATGTCCCTGGGGATGCTTTCATACACCTTATCAACCCGATAGATGGAGTTTTGAATACTGCTGTCTATGATTCTTAGCTTAAGGTATATTAGAGCCATAGACATAGAAGTTCTTTGGGTATTACTGTCTTGAACCTGTGGCTCCGGATTGGCTGTTGATTGTGATGCATTAGAGTAATTATCAACATTATACTGGGGATATGTCTGATAAAACTTTGTTTTAACAACATCATCGTCAGTAATGGATTCGTCAATATCTAAAGGCAAGTCAATGTCAATATCCCTATCACTGATTGAAAATGGTCTACCGAAACTATTACAAATTGCTCTTTCTAAAGCATAAGCAGACCAAAAGGTTCGAGTCCGGATGGTATAAACGTATGGATTATGGATGAAAAAGTCCAAATTTCTTCTATGGAGACCAAAATCCACACATAACCGGATGGCAGTTCCAATTAAGTACCAAATGGTTTGACCGTCAGGAAACCGAAGTTTATATATGACCAAGAGCATTATGGCATGAATATTCGATAGAGTAACATTTTGAAATATCAACTGGAGATCTCCCTTTAAGGCATATCTATAGAGAATCCAATGATTTGAATCTGTCTTTTTAGTAGCGGTTTTCTCTGGCTTTAAGTGAGCTCCTATGGCATATACCATCAACAAGATGAACTTATCCATAGGTCTATTTGCCTTGACCTTGTCAGAGTCAAACAAAAGATGTCGATTGTTATGAAGAGATTGAATATAAGTCTTCTCTAAGAAGGGATACCTGAGTTGAGTTACCGAAAGATAATTGTCCAAGTAGTACTCCATCAATGAACCTTCTTTACAAAGAGATTCGGCCACCGAATCATCAGGGTCTTCTATTGGTTCAACCTCTTCAGCATCAGTTTGTTCAGGCTTCGGCCGGTAGCTCTCGAGCAAATACATTTGTATCAAATGGGCAACACTGAATCCACTGTATCCCACGTATATCGAAGTTTTATCATCATTTTTCAATGGTAAGTAAGCAGCACATTCCACAAGGCTATTAGACCCTCTATAAGTCGAAGAACCTGGTGGACTCAAGCTTTGACTCCAAGTTCCAGGCGAACTAGAATTACAAGAACCGTCTCTTGATTCTGTCAATTGTCTTTCCAACATCTCAATCTTTTCTTGTAACTTCTTCACGTATGCTGGGGTTGTTTGCTCATCGAAATGACATGTTACTCCTGCTTGTTTGCACCCACTGCAGCTTTGGCCAGTGACAAAATCACCATCACATCCTTTCTTTCGAGACTTGCAACGTCTGCAGGCTGTTCCATTGGACTTTTTTCGTTTCTTTGGTTCTGGCTCGTTCAAGGACATTTATCTGTTCCTAGGTAGCTTCTGTCTGACTGTCTGGGATCAAGATATGTGGTGTTGTATCTCTGACTCCATAGCTTTGGCTCCCGTATTGATAAGCGGAATAGTTCCGACACTGATAAGGTCCGGTTAAGGCACTATCTTGACATGGATAACAAGATACCGTGCATGCTATCAGACAAGAACTGGAGCACAGTGGAAGAGCACATTGGAAGAGCACAGTTTGAAGGAGTACCAGAGTGTTACGATTAAAGAGGAAGTCTGACTAACATAATCGTCCACAACTATAGCCAGTATAGCGTGCTCTAGTACAGCACAGCCATGGTAACAATCGCATGGCTGCAAATATATATTGACATCTCTAAATCTAACATTAGTCACAAAGCCTATAAGCAATAGAAACTGCTATCAATTCTATCAATTCTATCAATTCTAATTGTAACCTAATATTCTAGTTACATCTATAGTTTCTTGTTGTCCACAATCTGCTTCACAGTATCGTACACAGATTGTTCCAAGCTTATATAGGGTCCGAATAAACTCATACTCTTGCTGTTATCAATCTTTGGAGCATCTACAAAAGCATCCTTACCAGATCCAGGGTCCCCTTTAGGAAGATTTAACTGAGGAAACTTTTCGTTGATCCAGTCAAGAACATCTTGACATACAAATTTTTTCTCAAGCAGCATAAACCGGTTACAAGAATACTTTGAGGTCTCATAAGCCACAATATGACTTTTGGCAACATCTCTAACATCAACACCTGATCCTTTTCTATCAGGGATAGGATCATTAGGACCTAATTTTAACAAGGCATTGACAATTTCTGCCGAAAAGTTTAAAGTCTCTTTGACTTCCGAGTCATGTGCTTGGGGTCCAAACACAAACACTGGGTTGACCACATTGAAATCAAACGATGGCTTTTCTGTTTCATAGAAGTTCCACAACAGTTGCTCAGCAACCGTCTTGGAATATTTATAGGCACTCGACTCATCTACGGTGTCTTTGGTAATTTTGCACCAGGTATCTTCGGTGATGACATTATCCTTAAGATCATGAGGTGGTCCAATGGCAGCATAAGAAGAAGTTAACACAAATCTCTTGACATTTTTTCCAAACTTGTGAATAGAATATAAAACATTTTCGGTTCCTTCTACGGCAGGTTTAATCACATCCTTCTGGTAATCAGACGCTCCAAATACCACTGGGGAAGCGGTGTGGAAAAACCCTTCAATCTGAGGATTGTCCTGCAACACTTTATCAAAAGCATCTTGTTTGGTGATATCAGGAATAACCACATAGGTAAAGTTCTTGTTGTCGATGTTACCAGCTAACCTTTTGGCCTTATCTTCAGATCTGACCGATCCAATGACTTTGTAACTTTTTTTGAGCAATTGCATTATAAGGTGTTGGGCAATAAACCCGTTGGCTCCAGTGACAAATACGGTGGACATGTTGTGAATAATAAAGATGATAGAAAGCAGAACAAATTAGAGAGAGGATTCTATCCTTATTTAAAAGGGGTTTTATTTGCCACCATTGTGATGGTGTGTATTTACTAACGGTTGCGCATAATGCTACATGTTGCAAACTTCAGAGCAAGAACTGGACTGGCAGTGGTTGGATGGAAAGCACATTGACAGCCAGTGAGATTAGTCCGCTAGCCAAGCTAGGGATAAGCCATTGTACGTCTAAAGTTATTAGGGCCTTCTGAGCAACCGTGAACCAGTTTTGACAGTGCCAGTTTCGGTGCAGCTTCAGGCTTTGCCGACAATAATGCTCTGACAGGTGCCAACAATAATGCCCTGACAGGTGCCAACAATAATGCTCTGACAGGTGCCAACAATGGTAGTAGCAACGCAAGGCTCGCTTGAATGCCCGCAACAAATGGGTGCAAAATATGCGGCTGTAAGGTAGACAGCTTGGGGGCCAATGAGCTAGACAAACAGGACAATCAGCTGGATACCAGACAAGCAGACCATTAGTATCAGATCCTGTCAGACAATTCTATCAGACAATTCTATACAATTCTATACAATTCTATCAGACCGTACAACTACATTTCCATCAACAATTAATTTAGATATTCTGGCTAACAGGCCCTAAATAATTATACAATTAACTAAATCTCTCAAAATACCACAAGCAAAGTAGATGGTTCTTAACATGGCGTAACCTGGCGTAACCTGAACTAGACCCTCGCATGGCTAGCCTCAGGCTCAGCAACACTGGCAGCCTTCTCCAGCGGAGAATCAGACTCTGTTGGAACAGAACCAGTGGCAGGTTCAAGTGGTTCCCTTACGGCAGCTGTCTCGGGATGCCTCATGGGCTCGTCAGCAGCAACAGGAGCATCAAGGTCACCAAAAATCCCCCCAGGAAGAAGGTCTTTACCGGTTCTAAGCCCAAAGTATAAGAACAATCCGAACGATAACATATATGAAACAGTGGCAGCAGCAGCTAGACCAATGGAGGCTTGTCCCAATTTACAAGGTTCCACAAAAATACTATAATCAAAATAGAAATAATAACTATAACTATAATCATCAAAATCATTACAAATAACCCCACCAAAAGTTTGGGCAAAGGTTGCCATAACACTTACCCAAAGGGCAAATAAGGCAAAATTCATAACTCCAATAGCTGCAAAACTTGCCGAAACTCTAAGGGTTAATATTTGTGCTAATGAATAAAGAACAGTGATAACTCCGGTAGCTATTAAAAGGTTAAGTCTTTCTCCTTCAAGAGTTTGGACCATGGCAGCCCCCAATCCAATTCCTGCAGCCCCAATGAGGAACTGAAATACTCTAAGAGAAATAGAAAAGATCGTTTTAGATTTGTTAGTCATGGAAATGATAATCAGGTTCAATCAGATACAATCATCAAAAGGGGTCACCCTCTATTTATACCCTACATATTCTATTTATAATTGTAATGTCGTTCATTGTTCCAAAGTCAAGAAAAAAAACCTTTTCTACTTACGGGCGTTCCTGACCATCAGGACAGCCGTGTGGTAACAGCCATGTGTATTACCAACCATGCTTATGTAACAGATCGATAAATAGTTTAGGGGATAAGAGAGGTTTCACATTGTTTAGACTGGTCCTGGACACACATTGTTAAGGTACCAGAGAGCTGGACACAGCCGTAGATACCTTGCATGACTTGACAAGATCTGCCCCAAGGGGCTTATGCCATGGCTCATCATATGCTTAAGGTTTTCTCAAACAAGCCCATTACGGTTTACGAAAAATTCGTATTGGGGTACCGGCCGCCACACGACCAACTTTAATTGGGTGCAAAATGACTGACGAGCAGACTATCAAGTCAGATGGTCACTAGATGGTCACTAGATGGCCACTAGATGGCCAGGAACAGAACAAGAATTTAGGCATGTGCCAAGTGATGAGCACAAGATTGAAGATGCAGGCGCAGATATGCAACAGTCCAATTGCCAATCTGCCAATCATAGGAAGGGACTATTACAGTGAAAGCGTATAATTACCACAAGATATACACGAATATTAAACAGACTAGCACACAGGAATAGAACAGGGGAGCACAACACAAGCACAATATTTACTACACCTGTTTGGCAGCCGCATCTGCAAGATCACCACTGCTGGAAGTGGGTGATTCTGCCTTCTCTTCACCTTCGGTAGAAACCTTATTGGTTACTGTAGGCTCTGGGATTGCTGCTTCTTCATCACCTACTGGTTCACCAACATCATCAGCAGGGCCAGCAGGGACAACAGGAACAACAGGAACCGTAGTAGGTTTAATAAAGATTCCCCCAAAATTGAATTGCCTTGGTGCCATAGTGGTTTTACTTTTAACACTGGGAAGTAAACTGTATACAATCAACAACCCATAAGACCCTAAAAACAACAAGAAATTAAGTACCCCCATAGCAATTACTGCTTTACCCAATTTACATGAATCTGAAAACGAATCATAGTAATTATAAAATCCATCAAGGTAATAATCACAATCAAGAGATCCATAGGAATCAGCAATACAAGCAAAGCATGCTAACCATAATATTGTAAAGAGGAATTCTAAACCTGCCATAACAGCAACCGGAATATATGCCAATACTTGAGGCACCAAGATGGCTACCAAATATACAAACGATAATACTGATGTAGCCACCACAAAATTAGGTCTTGACCAAGCCAAATGATTAACCATGGCAGCCCCCAATCCAAGGGTAATGATGGATAATAATAATTGACTAGTTCTAATACCTAAACTTGCGTAGTACTGATTCAAGGTTAACTTCATCTAGCAGTTAATGACAATTAATTGATGATCTTGGCCAATCTCCCCTGTATTTATAGTTATTTTACACCCCTCTCTAATCTGGTTGCCAGTTAAGAGGGGACAAAAATTATGTAGTCATTTGTTAACAATACAGGATGTACTTATGGGATTGGCGACACGTAGATGCAGGCATTGTTACCAGCATAAAACCATACAGATATAATGACAAGACAACCATTCAAGCAAGGCTGAATATACGACAAGCATAAAAAAAGACTACCAGTGCAACTGATGTTGTATATAGACTATGAACGTTTATTTGAATCTCACGTAAGGGTCCAAAGTTATGCAATGGCACCTAGACGAGAAATAAACCTCAGGTACGGATGCCGAGTAGTTTTCCACATGTCAGAGTTGTGGTTTACATCCAACCTGGCAGATAACAATAACTACGAAACCAGTATGGCTAAGGTGCAAGGGCAAGAAATCTGCAATACTTTTATTGTCTACACATCTACATCCATCTCCCGGTTCCCTACTGGTTCCCTAACGGGTTCCCTAACTGGTTCCAGTAAAGGAGATCTCAAACTCTTCACAGTTCCCATCAGATAAACTAATATCCTTCTGGTCACTGCTTCCACTAATACACCATTTGAACTTATTGTTATAACCAATGGTGTTATCTTTAATATTGAACTGGTTCTTATTAGAAGAAGCCTTGTTACAAACAATGGTATCACCTTCCATATGACAAGTTCCTTTACTAGATAACAAATTATAACCTCCGTGTTCAGCCTTTTGCTTTCTGAAAGTAGCACAAGTCCCCTTGGTAAAATACTTACCATTACTAATAATACATCCATCTGATAACTTTAAGAATCCCTTTGTAGCATCAGAGGGAGGATTAGTTCCCCCACCACCACCACCAGAAGATCCCTTAGGCACAAACTTAATACCAGATTCTGGGCAGCTGGAGCTGGTGATGGTATCAATAGGCACAAAATCTTGCTTGGTCAATGGCCCATTCAAGTAATGATAATACCAAACCTCTTGAAGCGCATTACTGCTATCACATTTAAAGTACACTTCCTTCCCAAAGTTCTTCAGCAACGCACTGGCAATCTCCAGCTTGGTGTAGGTTTGATCTTTACTAGGTACTATCCCTTCTCCTGCCAAAAATTCATACGTAGACAACGTTTTATACAATGTCATGGCAGTCTTATAATAGTCATACACATTCTCATCTTCTTGATAATCACCATAACATTTGGGTCTGATGGTATTTACACACGTCCCGTGCTTGTTGAATTCATGCTCCCATAAACTCTCATCCTTCCCGTGGTAATCTTTCCAGTAACTTTTCATGTCATCATACAATTGTTGGTCAAACTGTTTAACAATGTCAGCAGCATCACTAATTTCCAAGTCATCATCACAGAATTGTTCATAAGTTCCGTCACAATTATCTGGCCATAATCCATGCAATGTAAATGTCTCATTCCCACCAATGGCTGGGTTATAGTCCCAGAACTGGGTTTGCAAAAGAATCCCACCAGGACTTTCAAAGCAGCAGGAGTTGTCGATTGGGGTGGAGTTTGTGCAACTGTTGGGTAATCCCACAGGACATGAAGCACCGGTATCTTTTCTGTGGAGCTCGAACTCATTGAGAGCCATAAAGGTTCTTCCGAGGATGGGAGCCAATAACATTATGGGTAATGTTGTTGGTTAGTGGTTGGAATTCCTGGACGTATTTATAGTGCCAGTTTTCTTATCGTTCCGCACCCAAGGGACCTGAAATGGTGGGACGGCACTAATTAAGGCACCAGGGCCCAAGACGCTGCCAGCCCACGTCGGCTCCTTGAAGGGTCTACCGCGGTACCACGAGGGACGCCAGGGCCATATGGTTTAAGGTAACCTTAACCAAATTTCAGGTAATAACTTTAAATTCTACATGGTTTATTTAATCCGTTGAGGAATCGTTTATTAGTATTTTATAACTCTACCTAACCCAATCAAAGAATATTCTAATCATTAAGTCATTATGCAGTTGATGCAAGTAAAACAAAAAAAATTTAAAATCAAAAAATCATATAAAAAAAATCAACACAAAAAGTTTTAACCAAATAGATCTAATATCTGTAGAATTCAGCTTTGAAAGGACCTTCAACTGGAAGACCTAAGTATTCAGCTTGAACATCAGTTAAAGTAGTTAATTTAGCACCTAAATGAGATAAATGTAATTGAGCAACAGTTTCATCTAAAATCTTTGGTAATAAATGAACTCCAATATCAAATTTACCAGTTTTAGAAAATTCAGGGAATTTAGATCTGAATTGTTCATTTTCAGAATTAAATAAAGCAATTTGAGCTAATACTTGATTAGAGAAAGAACATGACATAACAAAAGAAGAATGACCAGTGGCACAACCTAAGTTAACTAATCTACCTTCAGCTAATAAGATGATATGTTTACCATTCTTTAATAAGAATCTATCAACTTGAGGTTTGATATTAACCACTGATTCAGCATTAGCTTTTAACCAAGCTACATCAATTTCAATATCAAAATGTCCAATGTTACAAACAATAGCATCATTTGGCATGGCTTCAAAATCTTTACCAGTAATAATATCTCTACAACCAGTGGTGGTAACAAAGATTTGTCCAATAGAATTAACTTGATCCATTGGTAAAACTTCATAACCAGAAACAGCTGCTTGTAAAGCATTAATTGGATCAATTTCAGTAACAATAACTTTAGCACCCATACCTCTTAAAGCCATAGCACAACCTTTACCAACATCTCCAAATCCTGCAACAACAGCAGTTTTACCACCAATCATTACATCAGTAGCTCTTTTAATCCCATCAATTAATGATTCTCTACATCCATATAAATTATCAAATTTAGATTTGGTAACAGAATCATTAACATTAATGGCTGGAACCTTTAAAGTAGCATCTTTAACCATCTTATATAAATGATGAACTCCAGTAGTGGTTTCTTCAGATAATCCAAAACAATCATTTAACATATCAGGATATTTTTCATGAACTAAAGTGGTTAAATCTCCTCCATCATCTAAAATCAAGTTTAATTTCTTATTATCCTTGAAAGCAAATAATTGTTGTTCAATACACCATAAGTATTCTTCATCAGTTTCCCCTTTCCAAGCAAATACTGGAACACCAGAAGCAGCAATAGCAGCAGCAGCATGGTCTTGGGTAGAGAAAATGTTACAGGAAGACCAAGTAACTTCAGCTCCTAAAGCCACTAAAGTTTCAATCAAAACTGCAGTTTGAATCGTCATATGTAAACAACCAGCAATTCTAGCACCTTTTAATGGTTGAGATGGACCATACTTTTCTCTAATATGCATCAATCCAGGCATTTCATTTTCAGATAATTCAATATCTTTTCTACCAAAGGCAGCTAAGGAGATATCAGCAACTTTATAGTTTTGAGCAGGAGTAGCCATTTTAGTTTTTATATATATAAATCTCTTATTTAAGAAGAAATGTGGTGGTAATTTTTCTGGTAACCACAACTGAAAAATTTTCGATCCACCTCGTTTAGGTGGCCATTTTGTGTAATGTTGGCCAGGATACGAGGAGACCGAATTATTTGATTCTACACGTGAGGACTATAAATTGTGTATCTCTCATTAAATCATTATGGGTATTACTACGTAGTATATACGTTATCACTATAAAACTTTGTCTCTTATATCTCTTATATCTCATCTATATTTCAAACTTCAACCAGTCCAAATCCTGAGGAATATTGTCTTGGGAAATAAAGGTCTTTGAATTCATTTGGTTGTCAAATGATGGTATGTTAGCATCCACGGGGATTGGAGATTCATTAACAAATGAGTTTGGATGATGAGAGCCCAAGGAGCTATGAGAATTCACTGAGCTCGTTTCCAAGTTTGGTTGATTGGGCAATTGTTGTTGATATTGTAATTGAAACTGTGATTGACTCTGGGACAGGGGCTGTTGAAGTTGAGATTTATTATACGATTGTGATTGCATTGGTGTAGATGCTCTTGATAACGAATGTCTATGTTGAAGTTGAAGTTGAGGTTGATTAGGTAAGGATGATGTGGGGGATTGATATTGTCCTAATGATCCTGGCTTTTCAAAGTAACTAGGGTTTTTAAAGTTTTGGTTTAAAATGTTAATATTATTGGTAGTTAAGTTATTATTGTAGTTAATAAATGAATTCCTTTTAGAAAATGATCCAACAGATTTGCGTCCATTAGAAAATGAATTGGACATGGACCCCAGAAATTGATGGGGGGAATTTGATACTGATTGTCTTTTGTTAATTGCCAAATCAGACTTTTTTCTCTTGAATGATTGGTTGTATTCATTAGTAAAAGGAGATGCAGGACTATTAGGAGTGGAATTAGGGTTCCGATTAGGAATTGGAATTGATTTGGAATCATTATTACTAGGTTTAGGTAAGATTAATATGTTTTTACGAGGTACCAGATTATTATTAATACTACCAGGAGTGGTTCCTCCAGCAGAAGATCCAGTAGATCCTGGAGTGTTAACATTTTTCCCATTACCATTATTATTATACCAACTGGATGAAACAAAGTTGGAATCAGATTGATCATTCATGTCACCAGGAGAACTGAAATTAGAATGGAATGAATTAGAATTGAATGAATTAAAATTAGAAGGAACAGTTCCAGGGGAATTAACATTATGGGTTGATGAAAGTGATTCAGGTAATGCACTTGATCCTTTATTTGAACTTACTGATCTTCTAGAAGATCTTTTCTTTATAACATCTGTTTTTAAACTTAAGGGCCGAGTACTTCCATGTAATTTTAAAAATAATCCACATGCATTACATAAAGTATTACCTTCAGGATCTTTACGCCATAAAGGTGTCTTCATGGTATGACAATTATGACATTCACATGGTTTATCGGCCCCATTATTATTACCATCAGCTATTCCATTACCTGATGATGGTGGAGTAGGGGTAGAATTTTTCCTTTGTTGGGATAATGAAGTGGTTAAATTGGATTTGGGAATGGGCTTTATAGGATTCTTTTTAGGCCTGAGGGTCCCGTTAACACTGGTAGCACCATTACCTGAACCATTACCCGAACCATTCCCGGGCAAACTAAAGTTGACACTTGGACTGTTCGAATTCGGAGACGAAAACGATTCAAATGAAACTGGTGTAGCATTAGAATTAGAATTAGGGGTGGGAGTTAAACTCTGCCTATTGATTTGAATTGGAGATATCGTTGTCGAAGGCTCCTTTTTCCCTCTCCCATCACCATTCCCATTATATTTGGCTGGTTGTGGTTGCACTGGTGCTTGTGATTGTGATTGTGATTGTGATTGAACTTGAGTTTGTGCTTGCGTTTGTCCCGTGGATGGAGGTGAATAATCATTCATACTAGCAGGGGTAATATCCATAATAGAATTGCCAACCGGCCGTTTCTGTGGCTGGGAATGTCCTTGCATCTGTCCGTGAATTTGTCCTGAACCCAAACCCGGATTCTGTCCCTTTGCTTGAATATTTTGACTGGTGATAGAGTTGGTGGCCTGACTATTCATGTGACTCACATACTGACCTGAAGAAAACTTCTCCCCATATTCAACCGACAACGGACTCAACAAGTCCAATACATTATTATGGCCATGATAATCGTCAACCGATTTAGGTTGATCAAGTTGTTGCTGATGACTCAAATGGATCTTCTGACTCTTGACGTTATCCTTTCTCAATTGCCGGTTTTCCATCCGGTCTTGGAGTGCCAACAACTTCTTTGCCGAGTTGTACAACTCATATATCGAAGGGCTATCGAAATCAGGAAATGTCATTATAAAAAGCCCTTGTTACAGGGATTTACAAACAGCAGCCCTCCCAAAAAAAACGTATAAAGGAGCGGCAAAAGTACCAAAAAACCAGAACAAGGAGCAGTAAAGACGGCTATCAGTTATCTCCGGCAGTTATAACCAAATAATATCGTGTCAATAGTCTCCTGGATCACTTAGCTGCTCTTCACTGGGATGTCTTGAGTAACGTTATTCCTTCTCTTCGTTTTTTTTTTTCTCATTTTTTTTTCGTTCTTGGATGTCGGGGGGTGTGATGTCGCACCTGTCCAAGGGCCACGACACGGATAATTGCCGTATTGTTGGGGCTAAGCGAGGGAGCTAGGTTGCCTAAATGGGCAATGGTATTCATTGAAATAATTACAAGTTATATACATAAAGATTAAAAAATGTCATTAGGGTATTAATTATATGATTTATTCATTACAAGGTTGAGGGTCATTTCGAGCCCCATATTTTCGAGGTTTATCACCAGTGGCATTGGAATCAGAATGAGCTCGATATTCAAATGATACTCCTTTAATTCTTTCATTCAATGATTCACTAGTGGTATAAACTGATTCTCCCAGTAATATCTCATCACATTCTTTGATAACTCTTAATATCGAATCACATAAGATTCTACGAGTAGGGACATTGGAGAATTTTTTAGGTTTAGTCAAGTTGGAATTCCATAAGCTTATTATATCTTCTTCTTTTCTTATACTAAGAACAATCCCATTAATATCACTCATAATCACCTCTTTTAACCCTTCACTATATTCTTGAGTAGATACTAGATTTCCGGTTAAGATTCGAAGGATTAATCTCTCCCAAATCAAATTGGTTCTAGTTCGAATCAATTGTTCTCCAGTATTATTGTTTCTCCTTATGAATTTAAAGATCCATCGACCTCCTTTGGTATTTAATGGATCTTCCCATGCTGGATTGATCCCACTTTTAAAAATGAAATATTCAGTACCAATTGGAGCATCTTTAGATTTTGTCAATAATGATAAATTCATCCACATTTGTTCGACACTAGCAAAATTTTTCAAAGTTTCATAGGGTTTGCTAAACTTTGGGAATTCAATTTCCTTGGTCATTTCAAGGTAGTGAAGTTTCTCTTCCCGTTTCTTCTTTCTGATCAAGGACTTGGTATTGGTGTCTGTGGGACTATCGTGTTCTGGAGAGCCACTGGGATCCACAGACCCATCATTACCACCAGTTCCAGCTCCAGTACTATCACTACCACCATCAACACCTTCTTCAGGCTTTCCGTACCGAAAATGATGCCATATCGTCCAACAGTACGGCAATACATGTTGATCGTGTTTACTCAACAACACCTGTCCATCAATATCATTCAACACCTCGTCACACACTTTCAATGCTTCATGAGTCAATATTTCGTTTCTATGCCGTTGTCTATTATATCCATGGCCATGATGTCCCCGGGGTCCGTTATTATGCTGACGATGGTTTCCATGATGACTGCCATTAGGGGTGCCGTGGGAGCCATTGCCATGACCGGTGGCATGTCCGTGACCATAATCATGACCTCTGTGATGGCCACCACCAGGCCCTTCATTATCATGCCCATTGTCTTTATAATCTTTCTTCGAGTCTTTATGCTTTATGGATGATTTAAACTGGGTCTCTTTATCACCATTCTGGTTCATGATTCTGTTGAACAACGACTCTGCTCTCTTCAAATTCTCCGACATGATGACAGACTGACACAGGTGGGATGCTTTAGATCGATCCCTAACGTCTTAAGGGATTTTTAACGTAATTGGAGGAGATTACTGGTCAATTATCAACTGGTGGTACGCTTAACAAACCGGGGTATTCTTGTACTTTTGGAGTAGGCACTTTTCTACAAAACTGGGGGGAGCAACAATTAAGGATTGGAATTAACCAACGATGTACCGTATAGGGAAATTATACTATGGGATAAAGGGTAATGACTGGTAGGATTAAGTAGGTGTGATTGTGACGTTATCACCAATTGAAAAATTTTCAGTGAGTGGTGGTGGTAGGGACACTACAACCACATACGACTATAATACGACTATGCTGCAACTAAAACATTTATTTCAACTACAACTACTTACCTACTCTAAACCTTCGAATAATAGTGCAAGTAACCTCCTAAAGTCTTACATCCGTTAATATAGTTAGATATATCCAACTTCTCGTTGATCGAATGAGCCCCATCATCACCTCTTCCCATTGGCAACAACAACACATCAGTACCCAACTCTTTTTCAAAAGTCAAGGTGATAGGAATCGAACCCCCTTCTCTAGTATAGTCAGGGTCCATATTCCACACATCTTTGGTGGCCTTAGCAGCAGCAGAAAATGAATCATTGAATGGATTCGATACCCAATAATTCCCATCATGAATCAATTGGGCTTTACAAGTATTGACAGAGTTTAAAGACTTGAATACTTGTTGACAATAATTGACCACGAGTTCATCTAATTTCTTAGGTTCAATATTGGGTACGGTTCTAATAGAGAATTTCCCTGATACCTTAGCAGGAATAACTGTTTTGGCTCCAGCTCCAGAAAAGGCCCCTTCAATCCCATGTAAAGATAAGGAAGGATATCTCCATCTATGTTTCAAAGCATCTTGTTTGGTGGCATGTAAACTGGTTTCGGACCCGGTGGCAGCATTTAAGTCATCAATAGAGAAATCAATGGCATCGTATAATTTATTCTCTTCTTCTGTCAATGGGGCTATCATTTCCTTAATTCCAGGAATTAAAATCTTTCCTTGACAATCAACTAATTGGGCCATTACTTTAACTAAATCAGTCATTGGTTCACCAACCATTCCTCCAAATACCCCACTGTGTAAGTCAGCCCCTGGTCCATTAATGACAATTTCATAATAATGGACTCCTCTTAACCCATAAGTTAACACAGGCTTTTTGGTCCCTAACCAATAATTATCAGAAATACAAACGGTATCTACACCTTTGAAATAATTGGTGGCTTCTTTAGCAATCAATTCATCTAATCCAAGACTTCCACTCTCTTCCATTCCTTCAAAGCAAAACACAATATTAACTGGTAATTCCCATCCTAATTGTCTATGGGCTTCAATAACATTCAACCATCCCATAACTGGACCTTTATCATCAGTGGATCCTCTTCCATATAACACATCTTTGGCCTGGTCATGGACCAAAGTAAATGGATCGGTATTCCATCCATCTCCCAATAATGCTGGTTGAACATCATAGTGTCCATAAATCAATACGGTCTTTTTATTAGCATCTTTACCAGATCTAGCCAATACAATTGGAGGTAATTGTAAGGATTTATCCACTACTGGTTCCGGTTGGGTTCCTAAATCCTTTAACTGGATATCTTGGAATTCTAACTTGGTCAATTCTTCCACCAAGAAATCGGCCATCTTAAATACTTGTGGCCTTAATGTTTCATCTCCTGATACTGACTGGATGGAAACGGCCTTGGTTAATCTTTCGATGAACTGAGGTTTCAATTCTTCGATTTTATTGAAAAATGGTTCTAATGGTAACTTTTCGTACGACATGTTGGTTCTACTATTCTTGAAACCACAATACCTAAAAGAATCGTATGGGTGAAAATTTTATCCCTGTAATCACTGTGACACCAACCGACGGGGTGGGCATTGACAGGTACGACCGCACTGGTAGCACCTGTGGCCGTACCGACCGGTGGCTGCCAAAATCTCCGCCAGCCCTGGTGCTAATGGAAACTCACCGCGAGTGACAATCAACTCCTCATGGATAGTGACAGTGACAGTGACAGTGATGGCATCACTAACTTGCTTAGGAGGACCCATAACCAGTCTTCTGGCCCGTCGGCCACCACAAAGGACCCCAAGAACCCTTCTGACCCAAACTCCATCGGAATCAACCTCCCAGATCAGGACGAATTGTCATTAATACAACCAGTTGATACCAACAGACACCAGCTAATTGTTAAACACCGGCTCCTTAAGCAATCGCTAGACCATAAAAGTCAAAGTTTGAAGGCCCATGAACAATTGGTGGCCCAATTGACTCGAGATTTGACGGCAGAACTAAATGATAATGGCACCAATTTGAAGCTTTCTTACCGTAAAATCATTACTAAATTGTTACACCAAAGCAAAGATATTTCCAGTTACACCAGGAACTTTTATTTGTTCAATGCCATTCCTGAATGCTTCAACGATGACATCGACATAAGAATCGCCAGCGTAACGGCAACCCAGTGTCCCCCCCGTCAAATGATCTTGGATGGATTCAAGTACACCAACCGGACATATCTCCGGAACTTGAATGAAATACTCCAAGCAAATATTCATACGGTAGCGACAGGGACAGGTAAAAGGCACTCTCGACTGCATCAGGCTCCACCGGTGGATTTGGCCCTTACAGATGCTGATTTGGGAATTATCCTGTCTCAATTGGATGATGATCTCTTACAGGTGAAATTGGATCATTACAACCCATCTCCGGAGTTGAACCTCTTGAGGGCCCTGTTGCTAGTCAATGTTTGGGCCCTTGGGCATTTGGCCCCAGGTAGGTGCCGTATTAGCTACCGTGGAATCGACATGCAACAGGATCCAGTCATGTTTGATGCGTTGGTAGCCAAGGTATTTATGCTCTGTATTTGTGACACCAATGCCCTCAAAACCAACTACAAGGATGTGGTTCGTTTCATCGAAACTGCCTTGACTGCATTTGGACTCACTGAACGGCATGGGTCTATGTTGCCAGACCTAGACCTGTTGTTTCCGGTTAGGTTATATGGTCAATCGCAGAGACACAGCATCTTGAACTATCACTACGGCTTACATTACAATATTCTCAATCTCCTAAACGTCACCAGACTTACACTAGTCCCTGGTGTTGGCAATGGCGATAGCCCTGGAACTGGTTCTGGAACCGTAGGAGCTGTCAATGATAAGATTACCTCCATGACATGCCAGTGGCTAGGGGGACTAAAACTCGAGCCGTATTTCCAGTCGATTTACAATTTGACCCTTACAAACATCAGAGACATGTTCTCTGACCCCAAGTACATAAACATGATCTATCGAGTCCACTATGAACTCAGACTATTGAATTATGTCATTGATGGACCTCTGCTCAACGCAGTCAATTTCGACAAATTGGTCAAGTTACTTACAAGTTTAAAGCACCGGTACCACCAGCTAATGGGGGATATATCGTTCTCCAACCTCCCGGATCCATATAATTCAAAATATGCTGTTGTTCAGGTCCTTAACGAAGATTATAACTACTTGAATTATTTCCACGGCCAGTTTTCAAAGGACTTTGGCCGAACAAGCGAGGATTTTTTCTACGAGTAGATACATGTAGCATAACCAATCCTGTACCATAAATAGCATCAATAGCATATAACAGCCTACACCCCAATGGCTGCAAATGCTTATATAAGCCATGTGACTCAATCGCGGGTTTCATCTAACGTGTTTACCGGCCTATTTAAACCCAGTGGATCCGCCATATTTAGCTTCTTTGTACCAGTCTAACTGACGATTATATGCTCAGAATTAAGCAGGCTTTCTCCCAATTTGCTCCCCTGATCCGCCCCGCTTGTATTCCCACCAGATCACTAATGACATCCTCCCCAGTAATCTACAAAAATCCCGAATTATCCAATGATACTCGTCCGGGAGCCCAAGTCAATTTACCGTATGGATTTGGTCCGCTTCCAGAAACCTATAAAAACCGGCGAATCTTCTTCTTTGATATCGACAATTGCCTTTATAACCGGTCCACCAAGATTCATGACATGATGCAAGTGAAAATCCATGAATACTTTAAGACCAACTTGAATTTAAGTGATCAAGATGCCCATAATCTCCATATGGATTATTATAAAAACTACGGGTTGGCATTAGAAGGATTGGTTCGGAACCATAAGGTTGATGCCTTGAAGTATAATGAAGAAGTGGATGATTCGCTAGACTTGAAGTCAGTGTTAAGCTATAATGATCCATTAAGAAAAATGCTAATTGATCTCAAAGAATCCCATAAATATGACCATTTCTGGTTACTTACTAATGCCTATAAGAACCATGCTTTGCGGGTTGTATCCTTCTTGGGAATTGGCGATTTATTTGACGGGCTAACCTACTGTGATTACTCACAACTGCCAATCACTTGTAAGCCCATGACCGTATACTTTGAAAACTGTTTTTCCGTCACCAACGTGGACTCGGACCATCGTCACCAGGTGGCCTTTGTAGACGATAGTGAAATCAACGTGAAAGCTGCCTTGAAGTTGGGAATGGGAAAGGTTATTCATTATATAGAAACTGATTCTGACTATGAAAAGATCAAAAGTAAAGACGACTTTGAGGAATACTATTCAGAAAACAATAGCAAAGAAGACAGGGTTATAATTATTAGATCTATATTGGATTTGGCCGGCGTAGCATAGACGTAAAGAGAGTATAGAGGGTATAGATAAATATATTCAACAAAGTAGACAGCCCGTGGCGGCGATGGCCCGTCCTGGGTCCCGGGTGGCCCTGGCAGTGGCCCTAGAAGTGGCTGCAGTGGCTGCGAACGGTGCCAGCTCCACCACCAACAGCCTCCGCGGACTTTTCATCCTCTTCACCACTTCTCTTCACATCTTCCTCTTGTTGTACTCCCACATCCATGCCTCCCTTCAAAGGAAGAGTTCTCTTCTTCCACGGATACACTCAGAGCTCGCTGATCTTCTACGCCAAAACTTCGGCTCTAAGAAAAAAACTAATCAAACTAAACTACAAATGTGTGTA
This sequence comes from Yamadazyma oceani, assembly GCA_030569555.1. Lineage (NCBI taxonomy): Eukaryota > Fungi > Ascomycota > Pichiomycetes > Serinales > Debaryomycetaceae > Yamadazyma > Yamadazyma oceani. The sequence goes on along the minus strand of JAJMLF010000013.1, from coordinate 259,937 downwards.
TCTCAACGGCCCTTACAAGCTAACCCCAGCCGATTTCCCTTCCAATGATGTGCTAAGCAAATTCAACTCGGTGCCAGTTAATGAAGACAATGAAACTGATCTTCGGGCTTGGTGGATCAGACCAAATAAACTCAACCAAAATGTGCTACTTGATGCTTCTTTGGATACAGTAAAGGACTATATCGACAACAATACCATCATCGAAGACGAAGACTTGCACCAAAAACTAGAAGAAGAAGACAAACAACTTCCCATTGTTGGACTCATTGGGTTCTCCCAAGGATCTGCTTTGGTGGGATTATTAATGAGTAAGTTTAATCACTTGTTCAATACCGATTTGAAGTTTATAATCTTATACTCTGGGTTCAAATTGGACACCTCTAAAGGTTCAGGTAATGAAAAATACGGTCATTACTATGAACCACATGAAGATGTGGCTGCCAGCAATAACTTCAAGGTGTTGCATGTGTATGGAGAGTTAGATACGGTGATGAGCGAAGAACGAGTTATGGGCTTGTATGACTATGCCAAAGAGTACTCTGATATGTTGAAGCATCCGGGGGGACACTTTGTGCCCAACTCCAAGGTTTATATCGAGCAGGTGGCCAACTGGATTGCTAGCTTGGATAAGAAAGAGAAAGAGGATAAGAAAGAGAAAGAGGATAAGAAAGAGAAAGAGGACAAGCAAGAGAATAAACAAGAGGATATAGACGAGTTATTAGACATGATGGATAGTATTGGAAAGCCATAAGATAGTTATGGTATATGTTGATTATAGATTTATACAGATATTTATATAGTTATAAGACTTGGACTCCTTATATGGTCTACAACTCATCAAACTCCATAAGATAGTTCTCTCGGTGAGTATATATCATATACCTTTATGGACTACTATGGCCTACAACTCATCATGCACTATCTTCTTGCCCTTCTTTCCAGCCCTATAATTAGAATAATATTGCTGGTCTTTCTTGGACAACTCTCCCTCTATAGGAACACTACCAGTGTTATTCATAAGCCATTTACTCAATTTAATCTTATCACTCATCTTGGCTTCCGGATAGTACCTCTCTACAGACTTTTTCTCTGTATCAATCAAGAATAACATGGGAGTCACATCACTATCATTCATAGGTAGTTCAACCTCCTCACCACCAACGTCAATTCTATTACTACTCAACTTATCCTTAACAGTCATATAACCAAATTTGATGGTGCTAAGAAAATCAATGGCTAATGACTTATACATGGGACTTACAGAATTCCCGGTGGTCAATAATAGCACTTTATACCTATACATTGAGCTCCCATTGTGGTTGATCCACTGGTTAACATTCTCCACCAGATGCAATTTCTTAACATAATTCTTGATCCGAGACGTTAAAAAATTCACAATCGACTTAAATCCTCTCTCTCCCAGATAAACTTCAGTCATATGTTTCGTTGGTTTTGTGGGTTTATCATTAGCATCATATTTAGGAGGTCTGAACACCTTCAAGGTGGGAAATCCTGACACCTGTTGCTCCCCACATAATTGTTTGTTATAATTCTTATCACAATTGACAGCAGCTACATTGATAGCATATTTGGAATCATTTTGCATGAATTTCCCCAACTTTTGGTACACTGGTTTTAACTGTTTGCAGTAACCACACCATGGAGCATAGAATTCAACAATGGTGGTATAATTGGACCGGTGAATTACTTTATCGAAATTTGATGGAGTCAATTCATAGATGTTTGTATCTGAAGTATAAAAGTCGCCGGCCTGATGGCCAAAGACCCCTGTGGCGGCCATAAGGGCCAATAGTAGCCAGAGACGGTGGACGAACATGGTGGTGGAAGAAGAAAATCCTCGCTGGCAGTGAGAACTGCTGCCACTGCTGCCACGGGCTGCTGCCACCATGTTCCAAACACCCGTATAGTACAAGACCCAAGCCCCAGGCCCCAAGGCATTGACTTCCCGGGGCCCAAGACATTCACTTCCCGAGCCTCTACACTACCATCTCTACTGTACATCTATTCAACTACACATACCTAAATACTATCTGCTCCCATACGGTAGGAACGTCTAACTCCCTAGATATAAACACCTACATAGTTCGACACCAATATGCTCCCCATACCAATGGAAAAGGAAGCAATTAATGAATTAATCACGTAACTGACGGTGGATTTGTTCTTCAAGTTGACCAACAAAGCCATGGATAACGAGAAGAATGCCACGATAATCAACGCCAGAGTCACCAAGGCCAAATGGTCGTACATGGGACTGGGGGTTATGGGTTCGGCTTCGAACATAAACAACTTGGTTAACTCTTCATACGATGCTCCGTGGGACATGGTGGTGTTGAGTGCAAGAGTAAGATTGGTATTGGAAAGTGCGTAAGACGGACAGCACAGGACTGGTAGACCACCGCGCGTGGTGCGGGCAGGCTATTCTGCCCTTACGCTGCTCCAACTGTACCACCACCCAGACCATGTCAGACTCAGGCTGGAACACCATTGACTCAGACGCCGTATGTACCACCAACAAATATGTTTCCAATCCTCTACTAACGTTTCCTAGGGAGTTTTCACCCGCTTGGCCCAGAAATTAGGCATTCAAGACGTCCAAGTTGATGACTTATATTCAATAGATGCTGATTCTTTAAGACAATTTGGCTCCATTTATGGAGTGGTATTCTTATTCAAGTACGGCCAGATCGATAGGCAATATGCTAAAGATGGAAACAAACCATTGGGTGGTGAATACGATCATGAATATCAAGACCACCAGATTTTTTTTGGTAACCAAACCATCCAGAATGCCTGTGCTACCCAGGCTTTGTTGAATATCTTTTTGAATAAATTAGATCCTCCTACGCTAGGGGATGAATTGGGGAACTTCCGGTCTTTTGTTCAAGGGTTTGATGGGGAAATGGTTGGGGAAACCATCTCTAATAGTGACTTAATTAGATCGGTTCATAATTCTTTCTCTTCTCCTTCCATAATAGTAGATGAAGATCCTTCTAAACCTCCAGATGATTATGATGACAAAAATGACGGATTGTTTCATTTTGTGGGGTATATTTTTAAAAATGGCCATATTTATGAGTTGGATGGGTTGAAGAATTATCCCATTAAGCATGTTGCTTGTGAATCTTTATCACAATTCTATGAACTATTACCATCAGTTTTAATGGAGAGAATTTCTAAATATACTGATGAGTTGAGATTTTCTTGTTTGGTAGTGACCAACGATAAGTTGAAGTATGCTCAAGAAATAGGAGACTCAATGGTTCTTGAAACTGAACTCAATAAACGTCAGGTTTGGGATAGAGAAATTGAATTGAGGAAATACGATTACACCAATGCCTTTGTTAAGCTCATGAAAAGTATTAGTGGCAAGTGTTCTGATGAAGAATGGAATCAGTTATTGGATACTGGGAGACAAAAGACTAGACAGAAAATGTACCTCCCATATTCGTAATGGTGATTACCTGCTAATTAACCCTATATACAATAACATATCTACTCAACGTCAGTGAAGGAGAGTAATCCACCACCTCCTCTGGAATGTCTCGAGAAATAGTCAAAATCTATACTCACAGCATTTCCCAATAGTACTGCTCTTTGGTCCAACGTTAACGGTCCTGCCACCGCTGGATACATATTACCCATTCCTTCAAAACTGGCCGGATCCATTCTAATTATATACACCCCAGTATCGGTAAAGAATTCTCTTCCCAAGCCAACCCAATTTCTATCGACAGAACCAATGACTTCTCCATTTTCATTGGTCACGGGGAAATCAAATGATAAAAGAGGTGCATCTATGGCTCCATACTGGTTATATTCATCTGTAGTTTCATCATCCAATTTAAATAAATTATATCTTCTTCTCCATAGATGCCAGCTCTGAACTGATTCTCCTATGGGTTCCAACTCTAATTCACCTGCATCATTATATCCAGGGAGATACGCCTTGATATGACTATTTATGAATGAAAATGGTCTCTTAATAACCATCAACAAGTCCCCATAATTGTTGAATACCTCAATTTCAAACGGCCGGTGTAATCGAAAAAATTGTCTTCCCAACATTTTAAAAATCCCATAATCCTTTTCTTGCATAAACCCCACTTGTTCTCCTGTAGAATTCATGATCTTGTATTGGTTTGCTTGTTCAAATCCCAAGAATAAATTGACAAATTCCACCTGACGTTCAATGACTAAAGTAGGTTCTTTCAAAAGATCATATATCCCGTCGTGGGGAGTGATAAGCCCGTTTTCATTGGGTGGAATGTTGAACACGGCATCTCCGGTGTTTCGGACACTTGAATACTCATTGGGGTTGGTTTTATAGTAGAATTGGTCTGCTGATGATTGTTGTCTTTGGACATAAAACTGTTTGACTTCCTCTTCAGAGATTTCTCTTGCTCGTCTTGTTCTGTCTCGGGGGAAACCTTTAGGCATGGTAGAAGCAATGCCTCTGACTGGAACCAGTGAATACTTCGTGAGGCCATTGGAGGCCCTGGCTAACAAGAAAGGCTTACTGACTAGTTGCTTAAACATACTGTGGTGGTGGTTAAGTTGGCAGTTTTGCCATTTCGGTGCGAATGGATCCTTTGCCAAAGGGCCCCAGAGCACCAGATCTAAGGACACATGTTTGGGTCATTGGGGCCTTAAGGGGTCATTGGGGGCTTAAGGATCATTGGGGGCTTAAGGGGTCAGGTCAGGATACTGTAGTGCTGCTCCAAACCAGATAGATCACCAAAGCACCAATTAACTGACATGAAGATGGTTGGATAATTTACAGGTTAGGTGGATGCAACATGCATGGAAGGTGTTTTTGCAGCAATAAAATGCCAACCTCTACAAGAGTCTACAAGGGTTTAACGAGTTGTTGTTTAATGAATAAATATAATTGTACACAGAGAATTACCTAGTCCAACTTCTTCTTTCCTTGAGTCAATCCAGGAACTGGTGTATCCCCACTCAATACCCCCTTCATGAACTCATAAACCGTAAAAGTAACAGCTTGACCAGGAGCCACTCTCATGATTCTAGGAGTGATACCCTTATATAAAGCACCCATACCTTCTTCTTTAATCAATTGTTTACCAATCTTGGCGATTCTAACCATTCCCGATTCATTAGAAGCATAAGTAGTTTTTTGTAATCTAGTCTTGATGGTATCTAAAGGAGCATTGGATAATGGACCTAAAGCCCCCGAAATCAATCCAATACAACTGGTTTCCCATGATGGTAAAACATCAGCCTTATGATAATCTAACAAGTATTCTTTAATTTTAGAATATACTGTAAAGTTAACCCCTTGATTAGTAGCTTGTCTAGCAGCAGTTAATGAAACTCCTCTATATAAAGTTTTAAATCCTTCTTCTCTAGCAATCACATAAGCAGCATGTGGAGCATTTCTATATTTTGGTACATCCAATGGATCAGCCATTGAATGATGTTGTGCTTGTAATCTAATCTTAACCACTTCCATAGGATTTACCACCGCTACTGCTTCAGTTATTCCAGCTCCTACCCCAGCCATAAATGTTTGTCCAGTAGTAATGGCTCCCTTTTCATCATACATTAATGATCTATAAAATTCATATGATGAAAATCTTAATGCCATCTTAGGAACAATCCCAAGTACAACTGCTCCTAATCCTTTATATAAACTTAAAAATGTCTCCTTCTGTACAATATTAATTCCAGTACTAACAAATCCAGGTGGTTTCTTCCCACTCTTTCTGTACAATTGCATCCTAACCTTGATGGTATCCAATGGATGACAACATAATGCTTCGAATAATCCTGCCGTTCCTCCGGCTACCAAGTCGGTTACACTCTTTCCCTTCTTTTGAGTCGTGGCCATTTTAAGGTTTTTTAAAATATGTATAAAAAAAAAATTCAATGCTACAGCAGACCTGGTTCCTTATATACTTTTTCTTTTATCCGAACCATGGTGGAACTTAAAGTTCGAAACTTTTCATGAGGTCCCCCACAAAAATAGCCAGGTTCCTTTTTTCCGGAGCCTGTCGCAGCCTCGGGCATACACTGCCTGATGGCTTAAGGTGATAAATATGGGGCAACCCCGGGGTCTGGAGGAGTGTAACCGGGTGTATATGAAAGGGTGGTTGGTGTACCACAGCAATCAGTGGTTGATTCCCTTAGAAATGCCACCTAAATCAGTCCTGATACCCTAGTAAATCTGACTGGAGATTGGGGTCCAGTGGTGTAATCATTTGCGGTTCCGTTCTTCCTCTTTCATATGCTGCAGCAATTTCGGTTCCGACATGACTCATGAATCATTCCGGGTATTTGAACCCGGCTTGTAACCAGGATGGGTCCATTGCTGGAGGGTTTCGCACCAACACCACTGACGGGTGGCCCCGCTGGTCCTAACCCCTGGTCCTAGCCCCTGGGGCCACCGGGGTGGGAATATCATTGGCTGAAGATACTCAGCAAGAGTGGACTTAGGTGTCCGATCAGGTACTTAAACCCCGATTTAGGTTAAGTCAAGGTCTTGTATATTATACCATATAGCTGATATGGTCACAGTGTCTGGCGTCGATTCGGTCTAATAGTCTATATAAATGTTTAATCAAGTGTTTAACCGAGTAGATGAAGGAATCACTAACTTCTAGGAGATTGAGACTCTTTAAACACACCAAGAGATTTCTTAGTGATCTGTCCTGAGATAGGCTAAGGCTACGCATTTGGCTTGTCTTGAAGTACTGTAACATGTTGCTGTAGCTAGGACGGTTAGTAGGGTTTTGTGGATTTATAGGAATTTTTTAGTAATTTATTATCGATTTTATGGTATATAATTATCGATTTTATGGTATATAATTATCATTAATTGTATACATACTCACCGGTGATTAGAGGGTCTATGGCTAGTAACGTTGACCTTATGATAATCAAATCTTGTAAAATGTGTTTACACCCCAACCTATTGTTGTCTTGTTGTGATCCAACCAATCTCCCGTACTTGTGTATTCGTTCGTAACTATCCATGGTGCTGAGAAACGGTGAGTGTTTTTGCAGCAATTCACAAATTGCGATTGTTGCAATTCACCAATCTATTGCTGCAAAACAACTTAAAGTCCACAAATGGGACTCGGGCATTTGCTACAAATCAGTTTATTATACTATACAGATACACATACCATGGTACTCCATGGACATCACCAGCTCTTGGATTCAATTTTTATCGATGGTCTCTTTGACGTCAGTAGTCTGCTCTTTGGCTTCTGTTTCCTTTCCCAACTCATTCAACCGTTTGGCTTCTGCATGCACGTCTTTAACATCACTAGCTAAGGTCTTATAAAATTCATGAACCTTAGCTCCGTATGGATGGGTTGAGACTTTGTCGAAATACTTTCCCAATTTATTATAATAACTTTTACCACTGGTCTTCAAATCTCCCAACATTTGGGATGACTTACTTTCAGGGTCATTCAAATGGATATACTTTTCATCTAAACTGGATAAAAATGATTTAAACTTGGTAGAGTATCCGTGATCCTTGTCAAACTTGATGGACTTCTCAATGACTTCATCCCCAACCTTATACCCCTGAGCCAACAATTGGGCCATAATAGCATACTTGGGCTTCTCTTCTTGATCAACATCATCATAATTGACATCTCCGGTAGTAGTGGTGGTGGATTGAAGTTTTTCATCCCCTTGATCTTTATTGTCCACCACCGTAGACTTTTGAGGTACCTCATCATAACTGGGGAGATCACTGTTCTCTTGAACTTTGATACAAACTCCATCTAATTCAGCATCATTTAATAATAAAGCAGTAGAAATGGCTTTTTCATTCTTGAAATTGACTTCGTATGACTTGAATTTCTCTTCTTCTTTCAAGAGATTGATGGATTTTATGGCTCCACAGAAGGAAAAAAATTCCTGTAACTTTTCAACCGAGATGGAGGCAGGAATATGACTTGCAATACAACTAGACATGATTAGATAATTATGACTTTAATATGTTACCAGGGCCAAAGTTACCCCGTTTTATAGTAATTGAATTGCTGCCCCGGGTTTCTGGTGCCCGCACTACACGCTTGGCTGCAATCATACATTTTATTTCACAGCCATTGAGAAATTACATCATAGGGTGTCTATATTTAAATTACCTACATATTCTACAATAAAGTCTCTCCTAATGCACATCTACCAATAGCACAAGCAGCACTCACGGTATCTAAAATATGGTCATTAGTTTCTCCTAATAATGGATTGGTTTCAACAATATCTAATGAGTTTAATAATCCAGTACTAGCAACTTCTTCAGCTATAAATAATCCTTCTCTTAAGGTCAAACCACCTTCGACTCTAGTTCCAGTTGCAGGAACAAAACTTGGGTCGATAGCATCGACATCATAACTTAAATGAACTGGTAAATCTCCATTAGGATTAATCTTATTTAATGCCATTTCTACTACTTTACCAATACCATATTTATCAATATGATACATCGAATAAGCAGGAATATTATGATCTTTTAATATCTTCTTTTCTCCAGCATCAACATCTCTTAACCCAATATAAGCGATTTTATTGGATTTTAATACTTGTGGGATCCATTCAAATTCGGGTGGATAAGTTTCTTTATCAATCCCCATCAAAAATGATACTGGACATCCATGTAAATTCCCAGAATCGGTGGTTTTAGGGCTATTAATATCAGCATGGGCATCTATCCATAATATACAAGTATCAGGATTATTGGTTAAGGCTCCTAATAAAGTAGCAGTTCCAATAGAGTGGTCTCCTCCAATGGTTATTGGTAATCTATTTTGTTTCAAATTACTTAAAACCGTTTCATAGATCTTTCTATCACATTCACTAACCAATTTAGAATTCTTAACTCCATATTCGTCTTTGTCATTGGTTTTTAAGCTTTCAAAATCGGTATCTTTCAATGGATGGTCAATATTAACATCCCACCCTAATTCTTCCACTTGCTTAGAAAACCCCGATTTCAAGATATATTCAGGCCCCAATTCAACTCCTCCTTTAGGTTGTCCTCCAGAGAATGGAGCTGCAATAATAGTGGCTTTTTTGTCTGAATAAAATTTGTATTGGACTAGATGTGTTAGTATAAGTACACAAACAACTCCACCACAACTTCACACTCAGCTCCACAAAAAGCTCCCAAATACAAGAATGGGATCCTGCTAAGGCACATGTTGTTTTTGACTCTCTACATACCGTCTGACATGGTTGTTGGCAATTAAAACTTTGCAATCGATGAAATGGACCAGTCTTTATAGCATTTGATATCTGCATCTACACGGCAACTGCTGGCGAACGCGATGTCATTAGAGGGTTCCAAAACCGGCAATGGATAACGAAAGCGTGTTTACTGTGGGGGTGCGGATGTCGCGCCTGGTTTCTGTTACAAAATGGCAATTGCCGGCAACTGCAAACAGTAGTTTCCTTTATCAAACCCAGTGATTGATAAGGTAATAGACGACTCTTCCACCTCATAAAACCAGTCAAAAGCTGTTCTATAGGTTGTGGTCGGTCCATATTCTACTTATTCCTCATTGTCCCCCTGTGTTTTTGGATTTCGAGGGGTTTTAATCGACTTAACGAGAGCGGTTCGGTCGGTGTTATTTCGTTACGTAACCCACACGTGTGACAGCTGTGGTATAAATAACAGGGTTATTCACCTTAGATATTGGTGTTCAATTGATCGGTAAACCATGAAATTCGGTAAGACTTTTCTATCCCATCAGATCCCCGAATGGTCGGTGTTCTATATGAACTATAAAAACCTCAAGAAAATCATTAAAAATATCGATTATGATTTTAATCCTAGTGAAACTGAAGTTAGTGATTTAATTAATTCGATTTTATCTCAATTTTTCTATCAGTTGGACCGGAACATTGAAAAGGTTGATACATTTTATAATGGGAAATTCAATGAATATAATCGGAGATTGAATAAAATTGTTACTTTATTGAATTATAAAGATGGGAAGATCAATCATCAATTTGACTCTAATGATGAGTTGGATGAGATTATCTCAATTTTATTAGAATTAAAAACAGTATTTAGAAATTTGAAATGGTTTGGTGAACTTAATCATAAAGCTTTTGTAAAGATTTTAAAGAAATTGGATAAAAATATGGCATCTTTGACCAATCTTTCTAATAATCATGTTGAAAGTCAGTTGGTAAATTTACCTAATAATAACAGAGAAAATTATTTGAATACAAGAGTTAATGCTTTACCATTTGCTAATTCTGTTGATATAATTAATAATTTGGATAGCATCAACAGTATCTTACAGCAGTTAAGTTATAATGAATACCCACCTGCTAATTCCACTTCTGGTACTAGACAAAGTAGAAAGTCGGTGTCAATCGCTGATAATGATAATACTACTTACCAATTTGACAATTTATTCTTATCGAATTTTGCTGATATTATTAAAGCTGATAATTCAGTTGACTTAGTATTTGAGTATAATAATACCCCAGCAATTAAGAAAAACTTGAAGTTTTTAATCAACTTGTTGATTAAATCTACTTTTAATACCTCTAGAAATTGTATTGACACCTTATTTAAGTTGTTGATTAACTATTTGAAAGAAAACAATTTATCGACTGATAATCTATTATATGATAGATTCGATATAAATGGAAGAAATTTCTTTCATCATATTATTTTAAACTTTGGGAAATCTCAATTAGATAAGGAAACTCATGCCAGTAAAAATCCTCATGCATTGTCTGGTGATAAACAAATTTTCATTCCTGGTGAAGACAATAATTTGAATAGCAAATTATATTTGAATAATTCGGGACCTGATGGTACCAAGTTATCTCGTATTAATTGTGAAGGTTTAATTTATGTATTGGATAAGATTGATCAGGACCCTCAACTCAATAACTTGAAATTTTCCTTAAATTCGAAGGACAATTATCTTAGAACTCCTTTACATTATGCATCTCAATATGGTATAAAAGATGCTGCCAAGATCATTTTACAATACTTGACCAAATGGAATTTGATAAACAATGCTTTGTCAATAGATGATGTTAAGTTTTGGGGTGATCAAGAAGGTTTGACTCCAATTCACTTATCTATTATTGGAAGGCATCCTAAGACCACGGAGACTTTGTTAATATATTCTAATAGTCGTAAGTTAACTTGTCCCAAATTAATTTTATTGGCCGTTCGGTTGAATAGTCCGGAGATATTAAATCATTTGATTAAATTAGGTCGTATTGATGTTAATTATACTGACATTGAACATAACTATGAGACTTCTTTATATATTGCAGCAAAATTAAACTTACCTAACATAGTCGACTTTTTGTTGGATCAAAATGCTAACCCTGAACTTGGTGAACTGATTTTTGGTTGGACTCCTATCTTTGTTGCTGCTAGTGATGGGTATAAAGAGGTCGTGGAGATTTTATTAGATCATGACTGTAAATATGATTTGGTAGATGATTCTGGTTGGTTGCCAATGGAGCATGCCTCTTTAAGAGGTCACCTTGATGTGGCTAATTTATTGAAACCAAAGAATGAAAAATTACTTTTGTATGATATAAATAACCAGTCAAACAATTTACAGAGAGTTCCAGCTAGCTCCATTCAACACAACGATAGCAATAATTCCAATAACTCAAATTCGAATAATGATGATACGTTAATGTTATCATCGACTTCTTCGATTGATGTTTTACCAGAGACCAATAGAAATGCAGTCAATGAAGTCTATAAACAATTAAAACAATTTGACAATTCTTCTCAAGCTTCTATTGACTCCAGTTCTAATGTTCCTGGAAGAGCTAGATCTAGGTCTCCTTTGAATGTGAAAAAGATCAAGCCTATCAAATCTTTTGGTCACAGATATTTAAGTAACGATGAAACTTTAGTATTAATCACTTTAGGTACCACTGATTTGAGAAATAACAAAAAGCCAATTGAATTAAACACGATTTCATTATCAGATACTTTTGTTACTGAATTAGATACTGCCTTGTCTTTGGTTGTTACTTGTAGAAACAGGTATAATAATGAAAGTATTGAACCACCGGTGGTTATTGATTTACCATTGGAAGACCATCATGGTTCTGCCACTGACCCAATTACTTTCAAATTGACCAACAATTTAAAACCAGACGATACTATCGTGACCTTTGATATTGTTCCTACTTATCAATACAATCCTATCATTAATGAGAATGATGGGAATTTACCTTCTACGGCTCCTTCTTCTGGTAATAAAGTACTAGGTAGAGCTGTTGCTTCGCTTGACACCGTATATACAAAAGTGGGACCAAAATTGAGATCATTAAATCCTATCATCACTAGTCCTATTATCGAATCCCAAACCTTGAATGTTTTGGGTTCGGTAAGATTTGAATTTCTTTGTGTAAACTCATTCAGTCATCCTAATTTGAAACTTGGAAGATCAGATACTTATTGGAAGCAATTAGTATCTACTAGAGTTATTGGTCATAGAGGGTTAGGTAAAAATATGAGTGATAAGAAGTCTTTACAATTAGGGGAAAATACTGTTGAATCATTCATTGCCGCAGCTTCATTAGGGGCATCATACGTCGAATTTGATGTTCAATTAACTAAAGATTCAGTTCCAGTAATTTATCATGATTTCTTGGTAGCTGAATCAGGGGTAGATATCCCTATGCATTTGTTAACGGCTGAGCAATTTTTGCATTTAAATGATAGATCAGGGTCATTTACCCCACATGAAAAGCTTAAAATGTTCTCATCAAGTAGAACCGCCAGTCCGGCAGTCCATTCTAAAGTAGGAAATATTGAAGATATTTCTTCGATTTCCTTATCAGAAGGCAATTCAAAGACCACTGCAAGTACTACCGATGATTTAAGTGACAGTAGTACTGCATCTTCTCAGGTCTATGCATATGACGATGAGATCTTAAGCAAATTCAATAGACCTAGGTCGATTGCTGGTTATAAATCTAGTCCTAATATGGTGTCAAATCATCATCATCATGGACACCATCATACCAACAATGATTATGGAGATGTTGGTAGTGATGATGATATCGATAGGGAATTACAAGATCAAAATAGAAGAAGAATGAAATTGACCAAAACATGGAAAGACAAAGGATTTAAAGGAAATGCCAGAGGATTATCAATTGCATCTGATTTTGTTTCATTAAAGGAACTATTCAGTAAATTACCTAGAAATGTTGGATTCAACATTGAAATTAAGTACCCTATGTTAGATGAAGCCCAATTAGAAAGTATCGGAGAAATTGCCTTTGACATTAATCATTATGTCGATACAATCTTGAAGGTGGTTTATGACGAGAATTTAACTGGTAGAGATATTATATTCTCATCATTTCATCCAGATGTTTGCTTGTTATTATCCTTGAAACAACCAACTATTCCCATTTTATATTTGACTGAGGCAGGTACTCATCCTATGGCCGATATTAGAGCATCATCATTACAGAATGCCATCAGATTTGCTAAGAAATGGAACTTGTTAGGGATTGTTAGTGCAGCCGAAACCTTAGTCAAGACTCCAAGATTGGCTCAAGTGGTCAAATCCTCTGGATTAGTTTGTTTTACCTATGGGGTTCTAAACAACAGCCCAGAAAATTGTAAGATTCAAATGAAGGCCGGGGTAGATGCTGTTATTGCTGATAGTGTATTGGCAGTGAGAGAAGGTCTTAGAAAAGCCAACGAGAAGGCCAACTCTGAAAGTGAAAGTAGTTCTAGATAAGAGTATATAGTTAAATTTAGAGTGTGTTAGTATAAAAATAGCCTCTGCTTCAAGTGCGACAATCGATAATCAAAATTGGATTTTTAGTGGTAATTCAAAGACTCCAACATGGCCAACCACAAGGATAACTCCAGCCATAAAGGGCCAAATGAGCAGAAACTGCCTAATCAGCTTGAAAAAGCCAAGAAGAATGTATTTACCAACAATCTACAGACAGACGTCAAGTTCAAGAGCCAGGGAATCGATGCAGTACATATAAATTCAGCTAGAGAAATGGTCAAGTTGCACACCAGAGATAGAGCTCCTCCACAATTAGGCCGGCCCAACCAGGGTCAATTAGACCAAGGAGGACCCGGTTCAGACAGAAGGACGTCGATGGGTCGACCTAGACCGAGCCAGGCAATGGCTAACCTGGTACCACAAACAGGACCACCAACGGCCAATCCAGGACTTCAAAGTCCACAGAGCAGAGAAACATATAGCAGTTTTCCCAAACCAACGTCCCATAACATATCAGTTCCAGCCAAAGACCATCAGGGCCACTGTAACAATCCACAGTGTGCCCACTGCGGTTCAGTGATTATCCCATCACCCAAGTCTTCGTTCCCTATTCAGGACGAACCTTCCATTACTGTCAACAATTGGAGTATTTATACCAGTAAGAAGCCGATATTGAATTCCCAAGAGTTGGATGAACTAGAGGCTAGGTACGATTTCCCTCTTCCTGAGATGATTTTTGGGAATAACCAAGTTAAACTCGTGAATGATAAGACAAAATCCATAATTGAATTCAGTGCCTTGGATGCATTAGATTCATTAAAGGGCAAGTCCGATTTCAAAGTGAGCTATCATAAGGAATGGTTAGATTCCAGACGAAATAATTCTCTTTCCACTGAGTCACCAGATGCTAAAGCAGAAAAAGCCTTTAAAGAAAATGCCAATAAAGATCTCAACAAATTGACTAACTTAGAGACCATTAAGAATTATGATTGGACTTATTCTACCAATTATAAGGGGACTTTATCCAATATGGAGTTTCATCCAACCTCTGAAGAGTTTCCTGTTGACCGATTACTTAAACCAGATCCCATACTTTTCTTTGATGAGTCCATCTTATTTGAAGACGAATTGGGTGATAATGGGATTTCTATGTTATCTACTAAAATCAGGGTAATGCCCACATGTTTATTACTATTGTGCAGACTATTCTTAAGAATTGATAATGTGATATTCCGGATCAGAGATACTCGGATATTTATAGATCTTGAGTCCGATAAAGTGTTGAGAGAGTATAAGCAACAAGACTGTCCATATACCGAGGTGATGAAGAAAATCTCTTTTAAAAACTCCAAAGATCCCAAATCCTTGCTAAGAGATTCCAATTGGGTATCCCAGAACATTCCTACGTTATCGTGTGAATTGGAAACCAATCAGGTCTGAACTGGGTTAAAGAGTGGTTAAATAATGATAATGGTTTTAATGTATATACTTATTATCTTGGTAGGCCCGGAGGTGGTCTGCCTTGCTAGTAGACTACTACACTCTGTCCTCTGGTATGGTTTATAGAATGCAGTGGAGTATCATCGGTATTCGCACGCCACGCTCAAATGTGTTGATGCTAAAGAGTGAAAAATTTGAAACAAAGTGCCAGAGCCCATCCACAGAGCCAGTCAATAACATGTTTGGAAGAGCTTTCAATAGCTGTAAGACCAGGATACTCACCGCAAGACGAGGTATTCACGAGGTCCCTACCTTAAAAAACCAAAGTCAATATTCCCAAAATGGTATAGAAGGGTTATACACCCCCCAAGGATTCAAATCAGCTTGGTTGGATTACCAGAAATACTTGACCATGAACTTAACCGTATTGACTAATGGAACCGAAAACGAGTTAAAGGCCCCCTACCAGATCTTACTTAATACTGCCAAACAAACCACCGAACAACATACTTTCCATTATGCTTCTCAAGCCCATAATAATCACCTTGTATTTGAACAATTAACTGATAAAACCGAGGCCATGAAGACTTCACCATCTAGATATCTCATGGGAAGGCTAAGTGATCAAGGGTACAACTCCCTTGAAGAGTTTCGGGATGCCATATTGTCCATGGCCGAATTATCCGTCGGACAAGGATGGGTTTTCTTAGTAGAGAATGACGATAAGTCTTTGAAACTCATGAAATGTAATAATGATGGAACCCCTTACTATTACGGGAAAAACCAATCATTGGATTTGAATGGAGGAATTGACGAAGGAACTTTTGAACAATACAATCGGATCAAAGAGTTGGGAGAGGCAGATGACCGAGACTTTACCTTACCTATTTTAGGGATTAGTTATTGGGATCCATCATTCATAAATGATTATGGAGTCAATGGCAAGAGTGAATACTTGACAAATTTCTGGAATTGTATCAACTGGAATGTGGTTAACAACAGATTATTCCAGTTATAACCCCACCATTATTATTCGTGTAGATAGTTTAGATAGAACCGTATTGTGTATATTAATACATTAATCCAGGCACTGTAGCCCAATTATTATCAAGTCGTTAATATTCATGGTTTCCATCGATTGTTTATTGATTAATCGATGGTATTTATCAAATTCCTGGGACATATCTCCACACTGTTGGATGATATTGAGACACGATTTGTCATCGAACCAATCCAACGGGAGACACATGATAAAGTTAGGGATAATGGTCAGAAGTACCGATATCACCGTCCATTGCAGAGACAAGCGAGTGAATTCACCTCGAATATTCTTTTCATCCGGTACTCCCTGTCGACTGAGTTCAATATATTCCTCTTTAAGGGCTGATAATGTTTGACTATCACGAGCAAGTTGGGTCAATTTTGGAGATAAAGTTGCTAGCAATTCAGATATTTGTTTCCGTAGACGTGTTAACTGAATCATGGTATCATGCGTTTGGTTATACTGCTTCATCAACGAGTTGATATTGGAGTCTAGATTCTCATTCAACTTGGAATACAATAACGATAAATTCTTGGAGATGTTGGCTTCGGAGCTGGTGGAATCAAAGTCCAAATGATGAATCGATCTGATCGTTGGTAACGTGATCTGTAAGTAGGTACTCAATAGGGATTTGGTTTTGATACTTTCATTTTGTGTCTTTAAGAATTGTTTAATCTGTTCAGGGTTGTCTCCAGGCACAGGAATTTGCGGGATGATTGTTTCGAATTCTTCAGTGATAGCACCCAGTGAAGCAGCTTTAAGGGACTTTAGTTCATTGAGGTAAAGGAGTTTGTTGATCTTTTGCAACAAGGAATCATACAGGTTTTTATAGTGTAATTCCCGTTCATAGATGTCATTTTGGTCGGTGAACCCGATTCCTTCGAGCAGGGGGATTCCATATTGGTGGGACTGGATATCGGTGGAGTTTAGAAGCTGGTCGATAGCAATAGAAAGGTCTTGGGACATGGGGGAGGAAGTGACAGGAGGTGTAAGTGGTGTAGATGGTGTAGATGTAGATGAAACGCGTGGTGCCAGGTGGTGCCAGTGAAACACGAAGGTAGTGCCAGGTAGCGCCAGGGCCCCCGCCAGAATGGACCCAGCCCGCGCCAACATGGACCCAGCCCGTGCCAGTGGCCCCCGGTAGTGCCAGCACGCACCCAGCCTCCCAGCCTGTGCGCTCTCGTCCACCTCAACGGTTACCACCATAACCACTACATTACTTCCATCTAAAGTAATTGCTCAGACACCGTCATATATATATTTCAGGGTACTCCCAGTTGTTTTCCCAATGGCCCAATACAAACTAGACTTAATCAAAAGAAAATTATTGGCCATCAGTAAAAGTGGAGTGTTTGTGAACTTCCCACCCGACAAGATTGATGATACCTACAAAGAACTTAAGCAGTTCTTATTGGCCACTGATGCCATTGACGTAGGAGAGATGTTTGATCTCTACGAGTTACATGTATTTCTATCACTTATAACCTGTCATGATGTCGAAGCCAAAACCTATATCGACCGGATCACCGACCAATTTGGTGATGACAAGTCAGAAAGAATTGGGATTTTAAAAGCATTATATTTGGAAAGTCAAGGGAGTACCAAGGACAAGGCCGATATTTTGGCTAATAATCAAGATGAATTAAGATTATCTCGTCGATTATTGACAATTTATAGGAAATCTGATGGGAATAATGATGAATATATCAAGAATTTAAATCTTTATTTGAATCTACAACCCACTGATTTAATGGCTTGGAGTGAATTGGCTGACGAATATATCAAGGTAGGACATTATGATAAAAGTATTTTTTGTCTTAAGGAAGTTTTACTCCAAGAACCACTTGCATACCCAGTATTTTACAAGATTGGACTTGTTAATTATTATCTGTTCTTACAGGCATTTAAACCGGATATAACTAAAAAGGATAAATTGGTTGAGCTTGTTAATTACTTGACGGATAGCAGAAACAATTTCCTTAGGGCCATCGAGATCTGTAAGGATCATAAACCTAGTTGGTTAGGGGTGTATTTGGTTTGTCACTCCAAATTGACTGCTAAATTGGACAAGTATGCTAACGTGAAAGAGTTTGAAACCTTCAAGAAGGATAACTCCAAATTGTCAGCATTAAGTACCTCAAAGGTTGTACAGTTAAATGAGTTACAGGATGAATCAGAGTTGAAGACTTTAGTATAATATTATTCATTCGACATACAAACAGTTATAAATTATTTGCAATAAGAACCACATTTAGTGCAGTTACATCCTTTGCTACATGATGAACATCCTTTGCCTTTGCAGCAGTCACATTCCTGACATGGACAATTGTCCCCACAACAGGTACAATCATTAGCAGCATTGACTGGTTGTTTAATAGAATTATCAGCACACATTTTAGAAATATTAGTTATTAAAGTTGCAAGTATTGGTAACGGAATACTGGATGGTAATTATACAAGGATATTGTCTGGGATATTTATACGAGTTGGGGAACAAGCAATTGCACTGCTGTCAGGCAATTGCACACAGCTGTCAAGCAACTTTTTCTTGGGGTAGCGATAATGCCGCAATAGCGTTAATATCGCGGTGATGGTACCATCATAGCACTTATCCCGCGGTGCTTAGGGCCCAATATTGCTGCTGCTGCTGGCCCTGGCACCGGCGCGGAACTTTCGCTAAGTTACGAGCTTATTTAGCTCCTAGGAAAGGCTGACGGTTGCAGCAATTTGGTCTGTAGTGAGCCTGGCAGTTTCGGGAGACAGACGGGGAGACAGAAGACAGAGAGAGAGACAGAGAGAGAGAGAGACAGAGAGAGCGAGAGCAGGTCGTCTAATTTATCTATTACAATGCAAAATGCTACAGGTATTCTATACAAACCATACACTTTAAAAATTATATACTTATGTGAAAACCAACTCGTAGAACCCTAAAGTTAATGGGCTAAAATTCTCCCTTATAGTTTAAGTCATCACTTTCCAAGATATCCTCCAAGATACCAGCAGAAGCAGCCACTAACCCTAAGAATGGTCTAGAAGGATCTAAAACTTTAGATAAATATTCAGGATGGTATTGAGTTCCACAAAAGAATTTATGGCCACTTAATTCTAACAATTCCATTCTCTTTTCAGTTTCATCTTTACCAATGAATTTTAATCCTTTTGATTCAATTTGATCAATTAATTTAGGGTTTACTTCATATCTATGTCTATGTCTTTCTAATACAAAATCAGCACCGCCATATAATTTTCTTAAATTAAAATTTTGAGTATTGTCAACAAATTTAGTTTTATGAATTCCTAATCTCATGGTACCTCCTAATTTAATTTGATCAACATCTGGCATATAAACTACTGAAGCCTTTTCTTCATCAAATTTAGAATCAAATTCCATTGAAGTTGAATTTTCAATTCCCAAAACATTTCTAACAAATTCTATAACGGCAATTTGTAATCCAAGACAAACTCCTAAATAAGGAATTTGATTCTCTCTAGCATATTTAGCAGCAGCAATCATTCCTTCAATACCTCTATTACCAAATCCACCAGGAACTAATATTCCATCAGCTTGACAAACATAATGCCAAGCTTTATGATAATTTGATAATGAATTAGCTTTAGCAGTTTCTTCTAAATCAGTTGATTCAACCCATTCAATTTTTAATTTTCTATGACATCTCATGGAAGAATGTTCTAAAGCTTTAATAACTGATAAATAAGAATCTTTTAAATGAGTATATTTACCCACTAAAGCAATAGTTACAGTTTCAAAAGATTTATCATGACTTGAAGTTAATTTTCTCCATTTATTTAAAAGATCTTCACCTTTAGTTAAAGCTTGAGGAGATAAATTAGAATCAAGTAATTGTAATTTACGTTGTAAATATTTCATCATTTTTTGTTCTTTTAATAATAAAGGAACATGATAAGTAGAATTAACATCATGAACAGCAATAACTTGTTGAGGACCAACATGACAAAACATACCAATTTTTTCAATAGTTGATACTTCTAATTCTTCTTGACATCTACAAGCAATCATATCACAAGATAATCCTAAAGATCTTAAATCTTTAATAGCAGCTTGAGTCGGTTTAGTTTTTTGTTCTCCATGAATTACTGGTACTAATGATACATGAATTAAGGCAAAATTATCAGATCCAACTCTAAATTGAAATTGTCTTAATGCTTCAACAAATGGAGCACTTTCAATATCACCAACAGTTCCACCTAATTCAATAATACATACTTCTGGTTCTAATCCAGAATCATCTACAGGTACTCTACTAACTCTTTCAATCCAATCTTGAATAGCATTAGTAATATGTGGTACCACTTGAACGGTTTTCCCTAAATAATCCCCATTTCTTTCTCTTTCAATTACTGAAGAATAAATTTTCCCAGTAGTAATATTATGATCTCTAGTTAAAGTAATATTTAAATATCTTTCATAATTACCTAAATCTAAATCAACTTCTCCTCCATCATTTAATACAAAACATTCCCCATGTTCTAATGGTGACATGGTTCCAGCATCAATATTCATATAGGGATCAATTTTAATAGAAGTAACTCTAAATCCCAAGGTTTTAAATAATAATCCAGTAGATGAGGCCAATACCCCTTTACCAATACCAGAGATAACCCCACCAGATACTACCACGTATTTCATTTTAAGTTATAATTAACACAATCGATAACAAAACACGGCTAAAAAACACCCAAAAGAAAGAGGATACAACACACTTACTGGGGACCCTCAGACAAAATAGACCAAGATGACGAATAAAGAGTTTAAATTACAGAAAATTTACCCTCTTAAAATAATATATTTTAAGCGGGAAGAAAGAGAAAAAGAAAAGGGCCCTCATCGCCATGGGACGTGGTGGTCCTTTTATAGTAAGAGAAAAAAAAAAAGATTTTCGGTTCTGACGCGATGATGTGATGGATTACCTAGAACGGAAGGCTCCTGCAGAGGGGGCCACCATAGGTAAGATTATGTATGCTAATATATACACTTTAATCGGAACTGGTATGACCGATAAGTACCTAGATTAGCCAGAGACCATTACTATAGCCCCCCCAGACCAGGGATATTCCTGTGGGAAGAAGATGATTCACCAGAGACTAGTCAGTCAATTGAACCACCCAATGGGCCAAATTCAAGGGATCTTAATGTAGTCAACGTAGTATTTACTATACAATCTTAACCCCACCTATCTGTCCAGATCCGTCTTCACTCATCAATATTTGGGCCTTTCCTTGCCTGATTAACACATTTTTTAGCACATTAACTAATAGATTATAATCCATATTCTTTAGTTCCGGAGGTAATCCCGAATCCTCCAGCTTGGTAAGTTCATATACTGTTAGTACCGTACCTAATTGACCGGAATTTTCTACGAAATCATGAATTAAAGTGGCCCATTCCACCAAAGATCTCCAGTGTATAAAGATCCCCAATTCTGGTTGTTTAGCATTAAGGTATTCACCCTTTTTCATTTTATGGATCAAATGCCGGAAGATATCATGTTTAAACTCATCAGTTACCAGTCGATCAATGCCATTATTTTCAAACATTGACGGGAGTTGTTGGAGATTTAGGTCTTCAATTTGGCTGTAGATTACAGTACCAGTTAGGGTCATGGAAGTAATCTTGTAGTATTCACAATATGATAGTAAGATTCGACCCCAAGCATCTAGCTGGTTCTGAAGAATGGTTTCATTGGGCTGCTTGGTATATAGTGGAGGGAATGAATGGATCTTGGGGAACTCGAACGGGTCCATGGTGATAAGGGTGTTGAAGAGTGCTGGCACGGACTTGTCGCGGGGGAGCGCTCGTGAGGGCGCGCAGGAAGGGGCCTAGAGACTCGCAGAGGACCCAGAGAGATCGCTCGCAGAGGACCCAGAGACTCGAGTGCTGGCACGGACAGAACTCTCATCCGGTGGTAAAGCTTTTGTTTATTGCATTTATACAATAGATTAATATGAAACCGGTACTTAAATATACAAAATTTTAGATAATGAGTATGAATTTAAAAAAATCTAAGCTTCAGCCATATCTCTTAAACGACGGATAGTAGATCTAACAGTGGCAGCAGCAGCAGTAGAAACAGCATAAGCACCACCAGCAACAGTTTTTCTACAAAATCCACATTTCCAGATACCGGTAGCTCCTCTTTTAACGGTTCTTTTACCACAGAAAGAACAATCATATTTGGCATGTTGTTGAACTTCCATCTTTTTGGTTTGTTTTCTTAAAGAGGAACCATATCTGACACCGAATTTACCGGTGATACCCACTTTTCTAGTTCTTTTGGTCCTAAATGGTTGTTAGTATGGGGTTTATGTTGGTATTGGCTTGGATCTATGAGAGTCTGGGACAGCAAAACCAGTTGGTGGATGATGGTTGGTGGATGATGGTGAAGGGATGATGCTTTCTTTGGTTGGATGATGCTTTCTTTGGTTGGTTTACGGGAGATTGGTGTGTTTGGCTTGCTGTGTGATGAATGTGTGAAAGTTCATCTGTTCAAGTGGCCCGTTGTGTTCACCAGTGACATGGTGTTCACCACAGGAAGCAACCAGCACTTTTGGTTTCTTGATGTGCCGGGAGTGGACAGGGCCATTGGTTTTGTGGTTCTATACCCTTAAATACTCTCATATATCCATGTAACTTCCTCTGTCAATACATACATTTTTGTATTCTATGGTAATTAAAGAAGAAATAAAAATTTTTTTCAGGTTCGTTAGAGATTTTTTTCACTGAGGTTGGCGGTGTGCGGGCACCGAAAAAAACTTTTTTTTGTGCTCGGTACTATTTAGTGGATGTGGTGGTGGTGCGAGGAATGTGGTGGTGGGGCGATGCGGTGGGTGCTGGGGCCGAAGCTGGTGCGGGCGGGGCGCCGTAGTGGTGATTGTCTAGTGCCATAACGGGGCCACACTGGTGCGGTGGTTTTCCGTTGCGGTGTCACAGATCCTGGAAGGTGGGTCGTGCGCCGGTCGCTTTACTAGCACTACAGCTGGTGCCAATATATTCCGTTCTGCTAGCTACTATACTTTCAATGACATGCCTGGAAGCATTCAGCAGGCTACCGGAGTGGTCCTATGGTCTTTAAAGTATATATAGAGGCCTGGTGGTGGAAATTGGTGGGTCTATTAACCTCTATTAGCAGTAGGTGATAGCAGTGCAAAATCTCTGGTACCCTCTGGGTGACTGCCCGTGCGCTCACGTGCACGCTGTCGCAGCTAGGGTTAGACCCCTGGTGCTTCGTTTTTTGCTGCGAAATCTGTGGCCCACCACAAATATAGTCACCTACAACTGCGACCCAGTAGCCTACAACTGCAACACCATGGCAGCTAGTCAGACCGATTTGAAGTTTATGGAGTCCCTTGTAGACCTAGAGAGTTCACGTGGTACCTCTCAGGCCGGATCCACAAGCTCAAAAGATCTGACCCCTCAATTCCTCAGGAATTTGCCTTGTAAGTAGTACCACACCTCTGGTTCTGTTTTATAGCGCTAGGTTATTAATATCATATTCTCGTGTTTCAAGGTTGTTCTGAAGAAGTTAGTCAAAGCAATCTGAAAGCAGACAGCTCATTAGAGCGCCAGGAATCCCCTTGTGGTTCCGCTGTGTTCAATATGATTGAAATGAGTTCAAATATAGATCAATACGAAGACCCAGTTCTTTGTAAGAATATGACTTGTACTCCTAGAAGTAAGATAAGGTCGAGTAGTGAACCTTACTTATACATTAATAATAGTGTTTGTAGTAACTTGAGTCAATTGTGGAGCTCATCGGTTGATAGTGATGACAACAGTATTCCAAGAAGGACTTCAGCTTCTGGTTCCGGTCCTGTAAACCTGCTTAACCTTTGCAGTCAGTCTCTTACAACTCAGGAGTTGATTCATAAATTCAGAATTAAGAAGAAATTAGCTCCGGTGGGCTCCCAGGTAACCATTTCATCTCCTCATAGAAGATTGGCATTACCCAAGTACATTACATCTCTTTCAAGTCCACTAGCTAAGGTTCTAGATAATAATAAAATAGAGCAGCTGGACCTAGAATTGAAATTGCCTGCACTCAATGAATTCAATTGCCAAACCTTCAAGAATGATTATATATGTGGGGTTAAAACTGTTACCTCTTCATTTGCCAACAATGTTGACGAAGTCATTATTTGCCCGAAGAACCTAAATTGTAAAGACCATGATTTGTCCCAGAAGCTTTCAGTACAACGTACTTTACCGTTCGAAAAGCTACTACTGGCAGAGCTGAAATATTTCAATCTTTTTAATGATAGGAGAGAGTTTGTGCTTCAATATTTAAAGCAACCCGTAACTAACCAGGTCTTTTTAAACTATGATGATTACGACGATCCCTCCAATCCAATTCCTCCTGTTAAAGACGATATGATAGTTCTAGGAGATCAGGTTCCGTTGAATCAAGAATCTGACTATAGAAGAAAACGAAAGGCTCTAGCAGAATCGATTTTATTCGAAAGTAGCTCTCATGATCCTGGGAATGGTTATATCCATAACGGGTATACTTCTTCAATTGATTTAGCTACAAGGCCAACAAAGGTTCCAAAACGACAACCACAAGTTGTCGATGTGGTCAATGTGACAAAGACACCTCATCAGTCTCCTGTTTCTTTCGGTACCCCTTCCACTTCAATCGGAACTGAGCTGGAAAGTCCTTCTGAGCCTCTGGTCAAAAGTGTTGATGCTATCCTGTCTACGAACACAACAAACCATGAAGTCAACCGACAAAATAAATTGCTGAAGCCAGTTACAGATTTAGCAAGATCTGCTATTCCACCCTCGTCACCATCTTCTTCAGCTTCAATACCAAAACCCAAGAATGGGTCTGATTCAACCTCTGCAGTCCAAACTCATACTACTACCACCACCACCACCTCTTCATCTTCGTCTTCTTCAGCGGATACCAACACAACAAACAGTGGAAGTACCAGAAGCTTCTTATCTGAATTGGCTAGACATTCTACTACTAGGGTCAAAGAAACTGTTGCTTACTTGCACTACAAATTAAGGAAGTATCAATCAATGACGGTTCCAAAACGTGCTAGAGAATATAACGAAAAGTTTAAACGTCATAAGTTAAAAAGAGCATTTAACTAGAACCCATACTTATTTATTTCAATCTATTTATAAATTTAATAAAATAAATAAGTTGGTGAATGAATTAAATAGAAAAAAATGGATCTCGATCTCTTCTCGTGCATCTAGTTGGCATTGGCATTATTATTCACACCCGGAAACAAGTCAACAGCTTGCATTTCGATGTCATCGTCATCTTCATCATCATTTATAACAGGAATTGCTTGTTCACTGCTTGGAAAAACAGCTGGTTGAACGATATGGGGAGCATTGGTCCCGTTGTCGACACCAGCCTCATTGGCACCAATTAAATTGGCCCTTCTTTGTCTTTCATGCAACTCACGCTGAAATTCTTCCAAAGTCATATTTCTTCCTGTTCGTTGATTGACTTCATCCAAATTATTTTCAATTATTCGATTTTGGCGATGGTTTCGAATCAACCGTTGAAAGTGTTCTCTCATTTCTTGCAAGCTCATATCACCTTCATTTAATTCTCTGAATATCTCTCGATTAATTTCTTGTATTTCAGGATATGCCATTTCATTACCTTGTAAGATTCCTAAACCTCGTTGTCTTGCCCACAGTGACATCTCATCATTTACTTCAGTCATAGCATCATCATCGTTATTATTATTAGGAAGGTCATTATTGTTATTATTGTTGTTCATTCCAATCACTGTATTGATATTGTTATTTCTACCTCGGAGAAAAGCCATAAGGGCATTGTTGGTCATATTATTATTGTTCAAATTATTTAAATTAAACCCATCGTCACCTTGTTCCAAAAAGTATGCTCTATCTTCCATAATTTGGTTTAAATGATTTCTTAATTGGTTTACACCATTGCCTGAAAATACACAGAATAAACTCCGTTGATATTCATTGAAATCTGGTGGAGGATCTCGACAGTATTGAGTAATCTCCCTTCTTAAAAATGCAGCAATACCAGTCAATGATAAATGAGTTAATTTTGGACAATTCTTAAGTAACAAATAAATGGGTCCAATTGTTAAGTTTGTACAATAAGATAAATGAACTCTTTCTAAACAATCCTGTTCACCTCTCCTCCTAACCAATTCCAAAATACCATGATCAGTAATCAACCCACATTTAACCAATCCAATTCTTCTTAATTTAGGTAAATTGGCCAATTCAACCAAAGTCCAATCGGTTAATTGAGAACAACAAGCCAAATCAATGTACTGAATTCTATGACAAGATCTTACTAATGAAGCCACTCCAAAATCGGTTATTAATCCACAATGACCCAAGTGAATATAATGAAGACTTCTTCCTAATTGAGATAATGCCCTCAAAGATGCATCAGTAATTTGCATACATTTAGATAATACCACATTTCTTAAACGAGGAGCACATAACACCAATTTTTCTACCAATTTATCGGTAATTGCATTACAACCAGTTATATCAATAATTCTTAATTTTTCAAGATAAAATTCATTAGGTAATAATTCAAATAATTTATCAGTTATTCCAGCTGCATTACTAATTCTGAATTCTCTTAATTGAGATAAATCCAAAAAGATGTTCTTTAAATGCAAATCAGTGACATTGGGACAATTATGTAGATCAATTTCTACCAATGATTTACAATTTTCATACATGGTTAAAATGGTTTCATCGGTGATATTATCTGAATTATTGAACTTGACTCGTTTTAACATGGGGCAAGATTTCAATAATTGTAATATAGCTGATTCAGATACCTTGGAGCATCCTGGTGCATATAAGCCTTGTAACCTTGTACAATTATTGGCTAGGGCCAAAATTATATCATCATGAATATCCACTACACTAGTCAAATCAATTGATTGTAGCTTTTCACAATTTTGTAAAACATTAGTAATTGGTGTATGAGTTAATTTAGTACAATTAACCAAAGTTAATCTTTCCAACTTGGGACATCCAATGAATAAAGATAATAAGTCGTCATCTACCAACTTGGTCATGAATGATAAATTTAACCTTTTAATAAATAATCGATAATTCCAATGAGTTTGATTTGGTGATAAAGACATGATATGTTTAATGTGTTTAAAAGATGAATCACTTTGCATATTAGGTCTAAACCAAAGAATCTCCACAATTAATTCACTAAATTCTCTGCATACCGTCAATAAAGAAAATAAATCTTTACGATCAAGATAATGGAATATTTGTAATAACACCTCAGTAGGAAGATTTAATAGAGGAGAATTCATATAATTAAGTTTTTGGATTTCACTTCTTTGAAAAGAATTCGATGAGTTTCGCCTTTTAATTAGCAATGAATCTCTCAATTCCTTAAAATCATTCATATTATTATCCTGGTCTCTCATATCAAATTCAAATTCTCCTGAATTACTTTTATTGTTTACGATGGTATTACTGCTACTGTCGTTGTCTTCCATACCGAGTCTGGACTTCCGATGTCGATTATGACCTCTGTAATCCGAATCTTCGTTTATACTGCTTCGTGAGCTCATGCTTAGGACTTTTTGACTGAATTCAACTTGGGGCGTCAATTCCCCGGTTTGGCAACTTCCGTTTATCACGTGAGCTCTGGAACAAGCACAGGTGGATGAAGATTTAAGATATGTGGCCTAGAAGCACTTATAGATCAATGGAGTACAGCTGACCGCTCGTGTCTTTATGGATCACGGTATCTATTGATAACGTTTGTTTGTAAATTTTTTTAATCCTCAAATCTTGAGCAAAGAGAAACTGGGCGCGCCACTACCCTTTTTTGACACTATGGGGAATGGAGATCAAACAGTTACGATAGATTATTAGTCATTAAATAAATAGATCTATTATATACAATTAAAGGTACAGGTTTTTAGACATATCCCCAGGGGTACCTGGATTGGAATTGTACCCCATGGCTGCTGAGCTTAATGATAATTGTTCCAATTGTTGCATTACCATAAAGTCTTGTGGGGTTTGTGAGGTGACATTACCATTATTGGCATTATTGGTGTTTCCAGCATTGGGGTTGTTGCTGTTATATGCTCCGGGTCCGTTCATGTTCATCATGACATGGGGAGGAATTCCGGGATATTGTTGGTATGGAAATTGTGAGGGCATTGAGGGCATGTATTGATTGTTTGGTCCGTTAAAGCCATTGTAGTGGCCACTTGGAGGGCCCAGAGGTCCTTGAGGTCCATTAGTTCCTCCATTAGTACCATTAGCTGCATGAGGTCCATTTCCTTGTGGATAGATCCCATTACGCATGTTCATACCTCTTTTGTTACGCTTAGATAATGAAGTACTTCTGTTGATTCTAGTACTTGATAACCCTACTTCATCCATTAATTTCTTATACGGTTGATAATTGTTAATATTCAACTCCAATAATAATCTTCTGATTTGTTGAATTATAAATCTTTGATATTTTGAATTCTTGTTGAGGTCTTTTTCATCATTACCAGCAAAACCATCTATGCTATCATGGGAATTATTTTTACTGGGCAAGTTCAATAATAATGGATTAGATAAGATTTTGTAGATGAATAATGGACCGGCATTATTTTCAGAATTCTCGGTTAAGATAGTTTCTAATAGTTTACTTGGTGGTTTAATAGATTCATCATTCGATTCATCAAATTCCCCAAAGATTTTGTTCATTATTTTTTGTTTCAGATTTAAATCCTGTCTATTGTTTAAAATCTTCAAGATGGTCAAATTGGACAATTTATGAGTACATAAATAAGCCAAATTGTCGATGAATTTTTCAGTTAATAATGAATATTTACTATCGAATTTGGTTCCTGATCCATTAAAAGTATCCAAGAACCAAGTAATCAATAGAGACCCATTATTATTAACCACTAATTCGTTTGCAAATTCGACTATCAAACCAGATACAAGAATAATTTGTTCCTTACTGATATACTTTTCATTGCTAGTTTCTAAAATAGTTCTTATACTCCTGGCTCCAAATCTTCCAAAACTAATTTCAATGAAATTGTCCAACATAGCTTCAAATATAAAATCATTAAATGGAGATCCAAATTTTATACATCCTTGT
Organism: Yamadazyma oceani; assembly: GCA_030569555.1. NCBI lineage: Eukaryota > Fungi > Ascomycota > Pichiomycetes > Serinales > Debaryomycetaceae > Yamadazyma > Yamadazyma oceani. The sequence continues at coordinate 230,547 of JAJMLF010000013.1, read as the reverse complement.
AAAACATAATTACCGAATTGGTCGTTGAATAACTTTACGGCATATGGTTTTAAACTAGCCCCAATCAAATATTTCTGTTGATGGTCCCCTTGACATAAATTGATAATTTTCTGAATGGCCCAGGTTCCATTTTTATGAATACTCAATTGTGTCAAGAATGGAGTAATCTCTTTAACCATCATCAATTTGATTAATGGTGATTTAACCAAGGTGAACAACTTTTGAACTATGGTATTACCCAAGTAATCATAGCATAATTCTGGCAATTCATCCAACATGGCCAAACATAATTCGTCCAACTCTAACTGACTCATTACTTTATTATATGAATCTCCAATGTGATCATTAGATTCTCTACCTAAGTGATCATTACCGTGTGATTCATAGAGCTGATGTGCTACTCCACTAGGGCTGTTTGATTGGACTTGTTCATTGAATTCTAATACTTTCCTTAATTCTCTTAATTTAGGAGCATCAAATTGTCTCATAAGGATTGGATCTGGTAAAGGTCCAAAATTATCTTGGTAATTCTCATTAGAATAAGCTAATGACTTGTTAACAATCGAGATAACTTTATTGATATCAATATCATTACCATCGGGTGGTGCTAACCGGTTTATAAAACTTAACAATTGGTCTTTGATCTTGAACAAGTCAGTAGGCAAGATCTTGGTGTTATCCACAACCATTATATGATCATTAATAGGTTCATTAATTGGAGACCTGTTGGGCAAATTACTGCCCCCACCAGTTGCTTGGGAATGAGAGTTGACTGGAGCTTGAGGTTTGCTATTCAGTCTATTTGGATCATGACATTTAGCAAAAGCAATATATAAAATAATACCAGGAACTATTTCGAAATGACTGAAACTGGCTTTTAAACTCATTGCAATTTCAATAGATGCACATTCCACCAATGATAACCTAGAAGTGGAAGTAGTGGTGGTTCTAACACTTAAAATGTTATTGAATGATTTGGCATTACCAAATGAATTGTTTAAAAAAGACCAAAGTTTAACTGAATTGAAAAATAATGGCAAATTGTCAAATAAAAGGTAATTGGTGGGACCTAAACTAGGATTCTCAAAACTATTGGTGATAACCATAGCAGACAAGTCGGAGTCATCAAGAAGTAAAGGATTGTACATCATTGGTTGTTGATATGCTTGAGGTTGCACTTGAGAAGAAAACAGGGTTTGGGCTTGTGCTTGTGCTTGTGCTTGGGCCTGGGCTTGTGCTTGGGCCTGGGCCTGTGCTTGGGCTTGTGCTTGGGCCTGTACCTGGGCTTGAACCTGTGCATTCTGTAAAGCTTGAGACTGGGATTGGGCCAGTCCTGGTAGCTGTTGACCTTGAGACGTAGGCTGACCAGAGATCCCTCTACTTGCAAGATAATTAGTAGAAAAATCCTCCTGAATAGGAGGAGGAGCCACGCCTGAAAAGGTTTGGGCTCTGTTTCTAGGACCACCCATATTATTCATCAAATTATCCAATAAACTATTAATATCATTACCAGAATCACCTCTGTCATTAGAATTGGAACTCGAAGGAGGAACTGAGGAAGACATGAACGGAGAAGTTGATAACCGAGTCAGATTATTACCATTAAATGCCACATGATTATGATTAGGTGTATTGACAGGAATGGTAGCATTAGTAGTATAGGATCTATTTCTATGAACATTAAAATTGGGGTGGATATTACCAAAGTCCGATTCTTGATGATCATCATCATTATCATTCAAAGAACCAGGGTTATTCAAATTTAGATGTGAAGGTTGTGCCCCTAAAGTAGGACTAATAAATGAGTTTGAATTGGGAGTAGGAGTACTGGTGATGTTATTATGATCATCATTCCAAATTGAATTGGACGAGAATAACGATCCTGACCTTAAACGGCGGCCATTAGCAGCACTACCAGCACCACCAGCACTACCAACACTATTTATATTGCCATTGGCCCCGTTACCGGGCCCACCAAAACCCTGAGGGCCACCATGATAATAATCGTCAGCAGCCATCAACGGAGACGTGGCGTTGGAATTCGAATTCGAAATCGATTGGGGATGGGAATTGGTGGTTAAGAATGACGATGGTAAAGTGCCAGCTCTACTTCTCTTTGGAGTTGTGTCATAATTTGAAGGAGTCAACGAAATGGAAGGAGGTGACGGATTATCACTCATGATACCGCAAACCAATAACAACGAGATTTACAGACTCACCAGACAATTGTGGAGATGGGAACAATCACCGGAGGCTGAATGAATACTATGTGATAAAAACCAAAGCCAATGGGGGATCTGGTTGTTCAAAGGAAATAGATTATCCGTTATGTCAAGGTTTCAACAGATTATAAAGACGTATACAATCCGAGCCAATCGGTTAAAAATTTTCAGCGCGCACGGTTCTCCTATTTAAATGGCGTAGTGCTACGCCGGCCGGGGGGCGCGGGGCACGGGACGAGGGGGCGGAGGGGGCCGCAAACCGGGCGAAAATGTGGAGCAGTGCACCGCTGCACCGTGCGCAGGAAACGCGCCCTGCATTAGCGGTGGTGTCAAATGTTACACCACCGGCTCCGGAGTGGCACAAGAGAAGCCAGCTAGTAACAAGAGAAGCCAGCTAGTAACAAGAGAAGCCGGTTAGTAACAAGAGAATGCGTACTCAGAAGATGTACTCGAATATGTGTCCAGTGCTCCAGAATCTTGAGACGCCTAGTCGGTAGCCAGTGAGCGTGTGCTTCTGGTACCACCAGTGGTGCGGAGCTGCTGCCACCACGCTCGCCACATCCGCGCAGGTTGGTGCCAATTTGTGGAGCATAACATCAACTGGTGGTGGCAGGTACAGACATGAGTACACTTCCACAGTACATCCAACAGGTTAAGCATGCTTTAGACACCCAGGATCTGGACTCATTCAAGTCGTTAATTGAAATCAACCCTTCGGATAACCAGGGGCTCGTTCGAAGTCGGTTTAACATCCCCACCGAGTTTGATTTATATGTGGTTCCCGAAAAATTCCAACCGGTAATTACTGGTTATATCAAGCTAATGAAGTCGATATATGTAACCAATGATATCAAGCAGTCATTCAATGACTATAATGAGATGGTTCAACAACTTAATAGGGCGTCAGTGACCCAATCCAACTGGATAAACTTACCGTTAATGAAGAGTTGTAAGGAATTGATTGATATTTATGGAGTTATGGAAAAGTCATTTCCGGAAGAGATTCAAACGGTTCCACAAGATTCTGAAATCATTCATACCAAAAACATCTCTTCGTTAGAATTATTGGCAAATACCATTAATAATTCTTTTAAATTATCCTTGAATGATAAAACTTTACTGCTTCATCAAAGTAAACGAATCGATATTTATTTTTTCTTGAGTTGTCTTATGAAGATTTATTTTAAGTTGAATAATATTGAGTTGGCTAAATCGATTGAAAAAGCTTTGAAAGGTTCTAGATTTGAATTACCCAGGTTAGATCGATCTCTCATAGATAAAGGTTCTGCCATTACTTATTTATATTATAGTGCCTTACTATCTTTAGATGATTTAGAATTTGATGCTAGTCATCTGAAATTATTCCAAGCATTAGATTTACTTTCTTATAGTAGCAGTTTTGATACTATTAAACCCCAGTTTGAAAATATTCTAATATTACTTGTTCCTTTGCATTACTATATCACCAAGAAACTTCCTAAACCTTTTATATGGAAAAAATTCCCATTATTAAATTATATATATAATCAGACTCTATTCAGAGCCATTAACACGGGGAATTTGCAATTATTTGAGACTTACATTATCAAATTCCAACCATTCTTACTAAAGAGAAAATTATCACTTTTATTCGAAAAAATGACTGATTTATGTTACATAAAACTAATCAAAAAGACCACCAGCTTTCACAATCAATTTATAGATAATCCAGTTAATCATATAGTTCCATTGCTGGTGTTTCAAATAGCCTTCAATTATTCCCATGGCACCACCAACTATAATTCCGACCAAATTGAATGCATTTTGGCCACGTTGATTGCCGAAGGGAAAATCAAGGGATATTTGTCTCATGCCAATAAGTGTATAGTGCTATCTAAAACCACGGCATTCCCATAATACATGCATACCACAGTATAGTAGCTATAGCATCACCCAGCGCGTGTCCGCACCGATCGACCTCTAGTGAGGGCAACTGGTAAGATGAAAAAAACGAAAATTTTCTAACACCACCATTAAAAGCTTTATATCCTCTAGCTTTTTTCGTTTCAGTTGGTTACTAATACAGTTGGAAATTTCGTCTAATTACATATCCCAGATACCTGAGAAAGCGGTTACTACATATATCCAGTTTATGAATAATATACTATCGGCACCGCTAACCAAACAAAATGTCCTTTATCAATATTTGCCGTGATAATACCGATCCATTTTATCGTTATAAAATGCCTCCAATTCAATCTAAGGTTGAAGGAAGAGGAAATGGGATCAAGACTGCTATTGTCAACTTATCTGAAGTTGCCAGAGCTTTAGGAAGACCCAGTACTTATGTATTGAAATATTTTGGATCTGAATTGGGAGCCCAAACCAATGAGTCTCAAGACCGTTATTTGATTAATGGGAGTCATGATGCTGGAGAATTACAAGATAGTTTGGATGGATTTATTAACAAGTTTGTTTTATGTGCTAGTTGTAAGAATCCAGAAACTGAAATTCAAATTAAAAAGGGATTATTACAAAGAGATTGTAAAGCTTGTGGACATCTTTCTATGATCGATCCAAGATTAAAATTATCATCATATATTATGAAAAATCCACCTAAAGATTCTGGAAAGGGGAAAAAGGGAAAGAAATCTGCTACTGCTACTGCTAATGTTGTAGGAGGTGGTAAATCAATTTCTGATATTGCTGGATCTACTGAAAATGGTGATAATGATGAAGAAGTTAATGATGATGATGATGATGCATTAACCAGAAAAATCAATGCTGAAGCTGCTGCTTTAGGTGATCAAAAAGTTGAAGCTGATTATGATGATTGGGCTGTTGATATGTCTAAAGAAGCTATTGAAGCTAGAGCTAAAATGGATGGTTTATCATTAGATGATGGTGATGAAAATGATGAATTTAATCAATTAGGTGAATGGTTATTAAATGAATCCAAAGAATCTAAGGATGATTTACCTAGTGATATTGATATTTATAAAAAGATTGTTGAATTAGATATTGCTGAAAAACCTGAAACCGTTCAAGTATTAGCTCAAACTTTATTTGATGATGATATTATTGAACAAATTAATGAACATCTTGGATTATTGGCTAAATTAATTCATCATGATGAAGAATGTGAAAAAGCTTTCTTGGGAGGTTTAGAAAGATACATTGGTCTTGAAAATACTTCTTTAATTGAAAAAGTTCCAAAGATTTTGGTAACCATTTATGATAAAGATTTAGTATCTGAAGATACTATTATTAATTGGGGGTCCAAGGTTTCTAAAAAATATGTTCCTAAAGATGTATCTAAAAAAGTTAGAAAAGCTGCTAAACCTTTTGTTAAATGGTTACAAGAAGCTGATGAAGAAAGTGATGAAGAATAAGTCACATTTGCCTGTTTGTAATTTCCATGTTGTGTTTTGTTTGTCTCTTATATATAGCATATATCCGTTAATGATTATATTGTATTAATGTTTCACTGATGTTCTCTGATTTATATTTCGACTATCGTTATTATACAAAACCTATAAAACTATTCATTACTTTACTTCTTTCCTGGAGGAGGAGGAGGTGGTGGTGGTGGTAGATTATTCTTATTCCCTCCTCTGGCATTATTATTATTGTTGTTGTTGTTGTTGTTACCACCAAACTTTGGCATTCCTGGCATATTGGGCATCCCAGGCATCATCCCCATTGGAGGCATTCCTGGTGGCATCCCAGGCATCATTCCCATAGGTGGCATCCCGGGAGGCATTGGAGGCATTCCTGGGGGCATCCCAGGCATGTTTGGCATTCCCATTGGTGGCAGCATATTCTTATTACCATTATTACCCCCTGGAGCCGGTGGTGGAGGACCTCCCATTATCTGTGCCATCAATTTCTGAGGATTAAATTCTCCTCTTAACTTATCTTGCTTACAACAATAAGCAGTCCAGGTAATCTCATCAAACCCATAATTGAAGTAATCGGTGATATCTGCTCCCGGTATTCTCCAGGGTTTGTCCTTCAACTTCTCGAGGTCCACCTGTGTCAATGGTTTACCTTCTAACTCAGCAACTTTATTTATATCCAATGATTCTTTAGCTTGATTATTGGAAACAATGGTAGTGGTCTGTTGGTTATCACCATCTCCTTCAGCACCTTCCAGAATCCCGGTACCGGTTGTGGTGGTGGTAGCTGTACCAGCAGTTCCTGGAGCACTGGATCCACCGGTTTCTCCGATCACAATATCAATATCATCTTCTGAACTGTCTTCTTCTTCACTCTCTTCTTCGCTTTCGTCGTCCTGGCCATTGTCTGGCTGGGCTTGTTCGGCATCTTTTGGGGGGAGCTGAGAAGACTCATCTTTGGTAGAAGAGACCTTTTGCTTTTTGGTGGCCGGCTGTGACTCCTCCTCTGAGCTGTAGAGGTAGGCGTCATCGTCGTCTGAATTGGCCATGATGGTTGGTAATAGATGAAAATTCCTCGCCGGTGCGTGAAATGTGGTGAGAACGAATGGTGGTGAGGATGGTGAGAGTGGTGCCTACTATGGTCTGTCGTGTGTATCAAGGGTATAAAAGTGTATATATATATAGACGTAAAACCACCTAGTAATAGTTTCCAGCCCATAAGGCAGAACCCTTCAACCCAGAGTGGTGGTAAAAGTCTCTTAAAGAATCAATTTGGTCTTGTGTAGCCCAACCTACCCAATTGTCAGTATCATAAACCATGATATCACACATGGCTTCGTTGTCAGTCCACCTCTGGTTTTTGGAATCTGAATTGGAGATTTCGGCTATTGATGCAAAGGAGAGGATTCCTGGGGGTTTTAAATTGTCCCCTGCTTCCCCTGGTCCTTTAAAAGGACATCCAGGTTGAACACAATTGGTGGTTTCGACCTGGTAAGATCTACCGTAATTGGCTAACCCCGAGTAAATCTTTGACATTTCGATTCCTGCTTTATCGGCCATCTTAATGGCAGAGATAATGTCGGTCTTATTGGTGTGACAATACATATAAGGGTCTGAAGAAATGTCCCAAGTGCCATGGAAATCGTATGTCATAAATATAAGATAATCCACATAGTCTTGGATTTTGGTGATGGGATAGTTTTGCAAATAATAGTACGAAGCTGGTATGGCCATCGATAAGGTTTTACCATTTGGTAAATTATTTTTAATTAACTTTGTGAGTTCATAATAATTGTCTCCGTTATTTGGATCATCAGCTGGAATCCCTGGAAGGTCTTGGGCTCCAGGATATTCCCAGTCTAAATCGATTCCATCTAAATCATATTTTTCCACAAAGTCAATTACATTCTTGGTGAAGGTCTCTCGGTTACCTTCTTGAACCAAGTCTCTGAAGATTTGATAAGTGTCTGAGTTTTGACTAAACCCGGCCCCTCCAAAAGTAGCTATCTTTTTAACTCCTTGTAAATCTAAGAATTTACTGGTGGAAATAGCTTTATCATCAATGGAAAAATCTTCGTTAATGGGTACGAATGCATAATGAATCATATCGTAATCATCTACTAACTTACTTGGATCTGACTTTAATTCATCATCTTCATCAAGCCAGTATACTAAATTGGCAAAATCATTTCTGGTATCAGTATGAACATGTCCATAGTAACAATTACTGTAACACCCTTGAGTACCAGGTGCTCCAGTGGTACTATCTTTGACTTCACAGTACTCGGCAGTAGATCCACAGAATCCATTGTCACTACAACAGGCATTTAATGGACATTCTGAATTATATAAATCCCCAGGAGCCAATGGCCCACATTGAGCATCTGGGTTTGGTGTAGGCCTTGGTGGATCTCCAGTGCTTAAACAAATCTTTTGTCCTTTTAAGAGCTTATCACACCCGTACCATTGATAGGTCTTGGAATTATAGCTATTTATTTCATCAATGGTAAGTGGGCTAAATTTATTAGCAATTGCCGTACATGAATCACCCGATTGAACCTCGTAGCTATAGCATGAACCATCTTCATTTTCACTTGGCTTAAAGTCAGGTAAAGATCCCACTGATTTACAGAGTGGCTGCCCAGTGTATAAGCTGGTGAAATCAACGTTTGGGTTATATCCTTGTAAGGACTCTCCGTTTACACCAGCAGTTTCCGAAACCGTTTCTCCTTCTTTGACTCTGAAGTAATCACAATCACCAGCTTCTTGATCATTCATGATTTGTTTTCTGTCAGCATAACTCAAGTAACATACCAGCTTGTCGTCATAATCCTTATGTCCGTTATTGGTACCATAGGCTTTCCCTTCACTCCAATGTTTGACAGCCCTTTGAACATCGCCAAGCTTCGAGCCTCCACCGGTGTTAAGAGTGATCCCAAACCCTTTCATAGGGTCTCCGTCAACGTATTCAATGTAAAGCATATTAGGAATTCCGTTGTTGTTGATTTCATCATACAACACTTGCATAGCATCACCATTGGCAAATTCAGCATTTTTAATCATAGCTCCTACCCACATATATCCCACAATATTACCACTGGCATATTTAAAAGATTCTCTATCGGTAGAACCGGATGTTAACCAACTTTTTAACAGGTTAACTGCTTTCAAAGCGTTGACTTTGTTCTCATCAATCTTGGGTCCTGACCAGTATCCAAAATAAAAATTTCTAGACAACGGACTACAAGATTTACCAACATCAATATCTGGTGGAGTACCAACAGACTTACAAACTGGTTGACCTACTTGCAAGGCAGTGAAATCCAAATCAGGGTTGTATCCTTGTAAGGATTCACCGTTGATACCTGCAGTGTCAGAGATTGGTTCACCTGCTTTGACTAACACGTAGTCACATTCCCCAGCTTCGGAATCATTCATAATCTCCTTCCTATCGCTATAATCCAAGTAGCAAAGACTTTTATCATTATATGTCTTGATCCCTGTATAGGTACCGTAGGCTTTCCCTTCACTCCATCTCTTGACGGCCCTTTGAACGTCGCCAAGCTTTGAGCCTCCACCCGTGTTAAGAGTGATCCCAAACCCTTTCATAGGATCTCCGTTAACGTATTCAATGTAAAGCATGTTTGGAATCCCATGGTTATATACCTCATCATAAATGACTTGCATAGCATCACTGGCTGCAAAACCAGAATTTTGCACCATACTTCCAACCCACATATATCCCACAATATTACCACTAGCATATTTGAAAGATTCTCGATTGGAAGATCCACTAGCCAACCAGCTCTTGAACAGGTTGATGGCATGCAAAGCCTGTTGTCTATTTTCATCAGATTTAGACCCTGACCAATAAGCAAATGTTACATCCTTTTGAAGTTGTGCAGCTCCATTACAGGTGGATCTGATAGAAAGTGGTGATTCAAGTAATGATTCTTGATCTTCCCACGGTATAGCTACTGCCAGTACTTGGAATAAAACCCAAAACCACCCTAAGAGAAATTTCTTCATTAGCATGGCAGTTTTTTAGCAGCAATTTTTTTGCATCTTTTTTTTCAAAGAGGTTAACCATTGATATTTATTTCCCCACGGTATTTTTACCGTGCTCTATGAATGGCTCTTCGGCCGTAAGAGAGCTTAAGTTTAAAATGCCGTCATGATCCAAGTGTATAAACCAGATGAGATCAAAACAAAAAGGCTCAAAGCAGTAGCGAGTTAACCTATTGTAGAACACGAGAGGCTTTGTGTCATTTTCCACATCAACAATGGTTATGATTCTTCATAAATACGAGACAAACAGGTCGTATAAGTGGAAAATGTAACCTTACAAAAACCATTCGAATATGTTTGTTGATCTCTTGGTGCCATTTATATGTATATACACGAAGACACAAAACGGTTTTCAGTAGCTGCATCAGCTTGCATGATCTTACTACACGAGCGTAATCTCTATATTATCTATTATTAACCAACCAGGTAAATATGCTACTATATTCTATGATATGGTGAAATAAGGCTCACCCTTGGTGGAACTAAACCCAAGCATAACGACTTTCCTGTCTAAATTTCTTCCCATATTTAGCAAACAAAAATGCCACTGGAATCAATAAACAGGCAAACAATGCTAATAAAGTGTTGGCCCAATGAACATTCATCTTACTATACATTTGTAACCCAAACAAGGGGAATACTCCTGCCATTATTGATCTTATAAATGAATTGGTGGCCATTGCTGATGCAGCATATAATCTGTAGGCATCGACGGTGTAACCAAAGATCCCATTAAATACAAGAATGGTTCCAACTCCATATACCCCTGATCCTATAATAGGAGCTATCCAATGAACATGACTATAAGAAGTCCATGCCATTATAAATAACCCAGCCGGTACTATGAACACACCAATCTTCAAACTGAAAAATCTGAATTCTGGTTCTCCAACTCCATTATTGTGAGCTATCAAATAATTGATTCGCTTGTCCACATAATGGGGGGAGATCAACGAAGCAACTATCATCCCGATAATAAGGCCAAGGAAAGATAGTCCAACCTGCCCCAAATTAAAGCCATAAACAGTTTCGAATGTATAGGGGATCGATACAAAAAATAGGTATACTATGGCCAAGGTGAATCCAGTATAAAAGCATAGGATAAAAGTCATTTTGTCTCTAAAAAGGAGTCCAACTGGTCTTTTGGAAGATAAGATTATAGATTCAAACAAGGACATTTCAGTCTTTTCAATTGGAGCATAGAACTTATCAGTGTTGAACTCTTTTCTAAGCCGTTTAGCCTTGTGTTTTAGTAGCACTGGCTGATAAGTTTCAGGAACAAATACTATCACCAATAATAGAATTACGGCTGCCCATATGGTCATCACGTGAAATGTCCATCTAAAACTAATATTTTCATTTATAAATCCGGATATCAATGGCCCTAATCCTGGACCTACAAATGGGGACATGGTGTAAAGAGCTACCGGATATGCTAATTCCTCTTTACTGAAAATATCAGCAAATGTCCCTGATGCCACGGCCATAAAACTAGATGCAAAGAATCCAGACATGAATCTCCCGTAGAGAATCCCACCAAAATTATGGCAAAATTCCGGTAAAAAATTGAATATGGTCAACATTGTTAGTCCGATGATATAGGTAATCTTTCTTCCATAGTATTCGGAAACAGGAGCCAAGAAGATCCCTCCAGTCCCTAATGCCCATATATATAGAGAGATCCCAAGAGTGCTAACTTCATGACTCACGTTGAATTCTTCTCGGATATTGTCTGAAGCCAATGACCATGAAGATGATAAACAGGTAACACATGTCGACCCCATGGCAATTATCACCACTATGAACCACTTGCGTAACTTGGATAACTTTCTAGCATCTTCTTTATCATCAGAACCATCAAATATAACTTCGACTGATTTTTCTTCAGTACTAGCAGTGTCTTCAAATTCCATCCCCGTGATAATTAGGGACTCTGAAAAGCTACTGAGTCGACACTTGTTTTTGTTTTACCGTGGGTTTAACCTTGAATTAATAAGCTGTAAAAAACCCATTATAGATTTTATTGCTCGAGTTTACCAATGGAGAACTGGTGCACATTCCCGACAGGAAGCAGCTAGTTGCGGCTTGCGCAGTAGCGATCTTCAAATCTTGAGGAAAATCTGAGGAAATGGCTGCAAAAGATACCTGGTTAGAGGGGTGAATATGTAGGTGTGGGTACTGACGATATGGGTGATGTATACCAGCAACGACCAGGAGATTCAGGTGTAGCCCTTTGGAATTGTAATGCAGGTGAGTTAACCGGTTTTGGGGATATGAAATATTGGAGTGTATGTACCCGTTCTGAGCGCAATTCCGGACGGACGGTTACATAACGATGGGAAAGAGATGCTTGGAATATCAGAATTGTTTGTTATATAATACAAAATGACTTAAATAATATAAAACTATTGATATTGTTTCGTTTCCTTGTTATACCAAGGGTTATTGGATTTATTTCCATATTCACTTAACATGGTTCTGACCCATGGTAAGCGACGGTACCGATTGTGTTGAGTAATAGTCTCAAGAATCATAATCCACTTGGCCTTCTCGTGACCATTTGGAGCACCAAAGTCGATAAGTTCTCCATTGGCGAATTTGATTTTGAAGGAGTCGGGGACAAGCAAAACATCACTAAAGTTCCTGGCCTTTTTAGCGGTTTCGGGTCTACCATTATCCACGTATATCACGTCAATAACTTTGGATAAGTTAATTTTGGCTCTGGTCTTGTGAGAAAACTCAGAATGGGCTATTAATGAGGTACCAATCAACTTGTAGTATCTTCTCTTCAAGCCATCACAATCTCCTCCATCTTGAGTTAAGTATCCTTCGAATCTTAAATCTTGTTCACCAACTAATTCATTGATTATATCATTGGCAGTCTTGATACTAGTTGGTAATGATTCATGTAGTTCTGTTCTAGGAACAAATAACATTTTGACTTCCAACTGACCAATAACATAAGGTTTAGCCTTGATAGTTTCATTACGAGTTTTGATAGTTTCCCATTCATTAAATACTGGTATATCAAAACTTGTAGTTTTGTAAGTGGTCTTTGATTCGTACTGTTCCAAATCAATGTAGCATCTACCAAAACTTCCATCTTGAGCAAATTTTCCTTGCCATGAATCTTCTGGATCCTGAGGAACAAACTTTGTAGTAGTGACAACATCCTTTGACCCAAACATTCTACCAAATTTATTTTTAGACTTGACCAACTTACGCTCTCTTACTTCAACTAATCTTCCTTTGGGTTTTTCATAGTTCATTTTCATGGTTAAGATAAATTCTAAACTATCACCTACGGTCAATTCAAATTCCTTACCTATTAAGACACTATGGTCTTCGACCTTGTAGTTTGGGGTCTTAATACAATGTACCCCATTATCTAACGTAACTGAGAAGTCTCCATTGTGTGCAGCTAAATCAGGCAAGTTGATGTTCTTTAACCCCACAACTCTGAAAAATAATCTACCTCTTTCCAATGGCAAAGCGTGGTCATCTTCTCTCACAACACTTCCTTGAACAGAATTTTGTTTCCAAGTATGATTAACTTTGTTATTATTGTTGTTCAACAAGGTGTTGGATGAGGCCCGTGAGGGACCAGTGACACTGCTATTATTAGTATAGATAGATGGAACAGAAACCATGCTAGGTTTCTTCTCGTGAGTCTCCTCCAAGGGTCTGTCTTCTCTAGGCTTGTTGGATCTTAACTTGTCGTTGGTAATCTCTTTAAAGTATGTTTTAGAGTCATCTTCAGAGGGGGCCGACTCATGAGCCGCATGCACAGTCATTGTGTTTTCAGTTCCTTCTTTGGACTCTGTCATTTGTTCTTGAAGTTTCTCTGGTGTTGTATTATCCCCTTGGGAAGGTTTTGAACCGATAGTACCTGATATGGAAACAGGAGTGATGGTGCCTTTATTCAACCCATCCGGTTTTGAGCTTGTATCGTTTTGTCTCTCAGGTGATGCCATTTTAACTGAAGTTACTTCAGATCCTCTTTTAACCAATTTAATAGGGGAACCTATTTTTATTGGTGATCCTGGCTTTCTTGTATCTACAGGTGCAGTTTCATGAGTATTTTCAGGTTGAAGTGGTGGGTTATTCTCTTTATTCATTTCAAGTGCCCTTGGGGTGAATTTAGTATCATTCCTTGGTTGCACATATTCTCTAGGAGAAATTCTAAAGACATTTCCAACAGGAGAATTGACCAAATCTGGGTCTGGGTCTGGGAAGTATTGACCAACATTAATGTCTTTTCTGGCACCAGATGTTACTCTGGATGGTGTTTGACTTGAGTAAATGTCTGAATCGTTAAAAACTTGATCTTTAGACAACAACGCTTTTGGATTCTTCATCAATTCATTAGCTATATGCGGATAATTATCGCTAGTTTTTTGGTCCACCTCATTATCATTTTTTGCTACGTCCTCCTTGTTGACTTGATCATGATCCTTGACACCATCTATTAAAGCAGCAGATTCAATTGAATTATCAGCTTGGTAAATGGAGGCCCTTTGTTGTAAAAGATCATATTGTTGGGCATTATCGTGAATCACGGAAGATTTTCTACCAACCATCTTTAGTTGACTATATTCTTCTTGACTAATAATTCTCTTGGTATTTAGAATCTTTTGAACATCTTCCTTGTCCATGCTTGGCAATGTTTTCATCCCTTCACCTTTGATGGTAGGAGCAGCATCTCTTTCGAAGTCATGTGAGTCGTGGAATATATCGTCATATTGGCTGGAAGCACCTTTCCTACTATTAGCAAGTCTAGCAATAGATTCCTTGATTTCAATTGATGGCACTCTAAACCTGGATTTCCTCTTTTGTGCAAGCTGACTGATTTGCTCCTTTGGTAACGGTTGAGGCTTTAGAGTCTTTGGATACTTCATTGTCATCCTTTCTTCAGTGCTAGAGTATTTGGTTCCGTTGTCGGTACTTGCATTATTATTTATTTCATTCAAAGCATGCTTTTCATTTGCCTCTCTGTCAGAGACACTAGCGTGGTATTCGGGATGGGGGTTAGTAGTCTCACGGTTCTCTTTGTTCTCATTCATCATGCTATTACTTTGGGTATGGTTCATGGAATTATTAAATGGGTTGTCGAAGCCAGAATCTTGTGATAACTCAGGTAAGAAATTGGAGACGTCGAGATCTTCACGTTCTGGATCCACTACACGTCTGGAATTCAACCGGACATCAGTAAATCTCTTATTCACTGCTGCATCAGGTAGCTTGAAAGCGTTGGATTTAGGATCATACACTGTTATATTGCTGGCATCAAAAGATTTCCTGGTGGAACGTGGTTGATAGTGCTTCTTATTTTTTTGTTGGGAATGCCAGATTGAAAGGAAGTCTGTGAGTTTGGTGGGTCTTTCTTCATCAAATTCGGCTGAAACAGACTGTTCAAATTTATTCAGTGGCTCTCCAGAGATGTCATGAGATCTGTTTAAGTTCCTAGTGATCTCTTCAAAAGATGAGTAGTTATTTCCTTCAATAGGAGGTAAAGTGATCTCTTCAGGAGGAGCAACATTGGATGAGTTTGCTAATACATTAAAGTCTTCATCTCTATCATCGTCCCTCTGTGAGGAGTTGTCTGTATCAGCAATTGGTAGGTCTTGTGGTGCCGCGTGCTTATGTATCACTGTCTCTTCTTCATCTACTATATTATCAGAATGCTTGAACACTGACAAAGGTTTTTCCTCCACAGGAGAATGAGATGGGCTGTGACTTTCATAAGAACTAGCTCTTAATCTCTCGGCTCTAGCCTTCCTGACTGGGGTGGGTGGAGTGGTAGCATCTACCCCGATATCCACAGAAGCGCCTCTGGGAGGAGCTAAAGACTTTGTAGGAGAATTAGATAATGACCTTTCACTTCTAGGAGGGGCCAAGGATCGTCTATCGGGAGATTCTTCAAAGCTTTGAGAAGAGTTAGGAGACAAGTCTACTTCTAATGACTTGGATTCCGATTTCGGAACCATTAATTCTGATTTATAGTCATCATCACGAGCTTGTTGGCTCACAACAGTAACGTCGTTGTAAGTCACATCATTATCTTCTCTATCAGCATCATTTGAATCTTCGAATTTCCAAGCATCATCGACATGGTCTCTGATATTAAACTTGGACTCTTGGGTATCATCAAGCTTACGATCATCAGAAGAATCTGATTCAGGTTCTGCTTCTTCCTCTTCGTCTTCTTCACCATCCAATTCTTCACCAGAAAGGGGATCTTTAAGGATAGGTTTTTGAATCTCTCGTTCTTGCGAGCCACTCATTTCCATACTGTCATGATTTCCTGGAATGTCAAATACCTCTGATCTCATCTCATTCTTGATCGACTGCTCTTCCATACTAGAAGATCTTTTGATGGGGGGATTTTCAGTGTTAAGATCATCAACGTTATCAGGTTCTTCTTTAAAGACTGGGCTCTTCTCTTGATCATTAGTAGGAATTAGTGAAGGATTAGGATGTGTAGGCAACCGAGTACCGGTGGATGGTTCGTCATTAAGATCGTTCTTAGAAGCTGAGGATAACAAATTCATTATAGATTGTTCGGTATTATTGTATTCATTATCAAAGGAATCATGGAATTCTTCATTTTCAGATAGAAGCGATTGCCTAGACAATCTTTTAGGATCATTATTTGAGTTCATAGTTAAAATCTGAGAATCATCTGAGTCATCTAATCCAGAGGTGTGGTTTTGTTGTTGTTGAGGAATCAATTGTTCAACCACATCGTTGGAAAATCCATGTATACCATCATTTAACTCAATACCCTTTGAGCCATTGCCGTGGTCATTAACATTTGACTGTAACATTTTATTAGTATCCATTAATGATTGTAAAGAAGATTGAGAAGAGCCACCAGACTTTAAATGAACTTCAGTTGATTTCGATAAAGAATTTAAAGGATTCTCTATTTTCCCCGTCAACTTATTTTGTAAATCTAAAGATAAATGATGAATATTGGACTCAGCTCGTGATTTAGATGCTTCATCCAACTCCTGTAGATGCTGATCCAATTCGCCGGTATTATTTATCTGAGAATTGTGATCCTGACTATCAGCCGTATCATCATGAAATTGATCATTGCTTCTGTTAAGAAAAATATCCAATTTTTCGTTCAAGGAGATATTATTCAAATTCTTCAGGTGCAATTTAAATGAGTGTAAAGTATCTTTATCAACATCATTTTCATTATTTTCAAGATCGTTTTCATGGTGATGGTCATAATCTTGGCCATGAGAATTATTGGTTTGATGGAAATTCAAAGAGTTCAAATTAACCCCATGAGGTGGTGGAACAGGTGGTGGAGTATTCTCATCAGAAGAGATTGAAGTCAGACGTACTTGGTTCCAATGATGATTCAAGGTTTGTTCAATTTTATCCGAAAACCCTTCATCTTCTTCATTTTGAGAATAGGTACTCCCATTAAATGGGGTTGATTTATTGAAACTATCATCATCTTCATCGTTACCATCACGGTTTTCTCCATAATGAATAACCTCTGGTACCGAGGTGGTGAACACCACACTTTTCTTTGGGGAGTTAGTAGGGGTTTTCTTCATGATCGATTTATTGGGAGAAGTCAATTGCACTGTTTCCGTGGCCGGACCAATGGCTTCTACCACCAACTCTGACTTCTCATCTCCTATGTCCAAGTCTTCATTCTCGTCATCAGGGGTGTTATCGTTAGTGCTTGCATCGTGATCAGCATCTGAGGGCCCGAAGGATGCGGTATGAATAAAGGAAAAGTCATCGTTATTTATACGGATCAGCTTGGTATGGGTGCTCTCAAAGGTGGTGGATGTGTCAAGGGCATTAGCACGAAGGGGAGCAGCATCTGTTTCAACGGTTTTGTCTACCTGAGTGTCACTTATATCGAAGTTTCTATCAAATGAGTTCTGGGCCAGTTGGTGAGGGAGGGGCTCGTTTATCAGGGAGGGATTGATTTCGTTCGGGGTTTTTTCAAGGGAATCTATTGGGGCAGATTCATCGGTGACGGTGTCAGTACTTGAGGAGGGCTCCTTTCCCGGCGGAGGAAGCTTTGTATCTACTTGGGAGTCCATGGAGAAGGGTGATTGTAATTGATTTGAGATGTTTTGGTTTTAAGATGCGAAAAGTAAACAAGACAGGTGTTACCCGGAAGAGTGATGGGAGAGCTGGTAGGGTGGTAGGGATATTGGCAGAGGATGGAAAGGATAACAGACAAGCCAGAGAATCTAGAGTGGCTAGAAGGCCCAGAGATGTGGGTGATGCCTGCACGGCTGGATTGGTGAGTTTATAGGTGCTGTAAAGCTGGAGATGGTTACCTAAAGTTGGCCAGTATGAGACGTGTTCCAGTCTCCACAGTGTGTGCCTGGCACTCTCACGGGCCCACAAGTCTACCGACACCCCAGCAGAAGACCACACCACTATGGTTATATCTGTGTGTCCCTGCATTCGCTCGAAACGACATTTGTTCTAATTTGGGTTAAACCTATTATTCAGATGGAGGCGTTGGAAGGAGGCGATGATTGATTTGAGCACTGCACCTCACTGCCTGGTTTTATTTCTCTACCTTCCATTAACGAATATTTGCTATTGGTAAATATTCTTAAACCCTCTGCTCATATTTCCCTTCCATTCTTTTCGTCTCTATATATCCAGATGTAATACCTGTAGCTCCCAACTCATCCGACCGTCTACATAGCTCCGTCCCAGTTAGGAAATAAATGCAACCATCGGCGACACGAAATGTTGAAATGTGCGCGTCCTACAGCACACCTCCCATAACAAATGGCCGGCTAGTTGCAAAAAAAAAAAAAAATAAAACAAAAAAAAAAAAAACTGTCAATATTGACAACAGGAGAAGTAGAGTTTTTGTCGGGGAGCTATTGTTAGGGAAGGAGACATTTTTTTTGGTGCCTGATATTTGAGCCCGTATCTTATTGATATTTAGAGCCTCTGATAGTAATTTCACCCGTTGCTGTTATTTTGTTTAGGTTTGTAGTTTACAGTGGTTTTCTTTTTTCCTTCTCTCATATATCATCTGTCGATATTCTTTTTTCAGCTTTTTTTTTTTCTTCAATATCTTCTACCCACTTACATTCGTTGACATGTTATTCAAATCGTTATTACCAATAGCTTATTTCGCTATTGGGGCCATGGCCGCTTCTGAAACTACTGGATCTAGTTCAGAAACTGGATCTTCTGATTCTGATTGTTCCTTTGATGGAACCACCATGACTGCAGCTGCTTCTATAAGTCAGTTAGGATCTTGTCCAACTTTAGAAGGTACTTTAGAAATTAGTGGAGATGAAATCGGATCTTTAGATTTAGGAAGTGTTGAAGAGATTGCTGGTGACATTCATATTTTCAATTCTTCATCATGTACCAACATTAACTTGAATCAATTGGGTAAAATCTCTGGTTCATTAAGTGTTGATGCTTTAACCCAATTACATGTTATTGACTTCACCAAATTGACTGAAGCTAAGACTTTAAATTTAATTTCTTTACCTTCTTTGTCTTCTTTGAACTTGAATAGTGGTCTTTCTAAATTAACCAGTATGCAAGTAAGTGATACTGCTTTAAGTTCTTTACAAGGATTAGTTACTAGTCTTAGTACTATTGGGGAATTAAATGTTAATAATAATAAAAACATCACCAGTATTGATTTGGCCAATTTACAAAGTGTTCAAGAAAATTTGATTTTAAGTTTCAATGGAGATTCTTGTGAAATTCAACTTGATTCATTACAATGGGCTTCTAATTTAACTATTCAAGATGCTGGTTCTATTCAAGCTTCTAACTTATCCACCGTTAACGGTTCTTTCTCTCTTGGTTACAATAAGTTTGAAACTTTTGAATTACCAATTAAAAAAGCTGGTGGTGTTCAAATCTTTGCTCATGATTATTTAACTGATTTTTCTTTAGGTAACTTGACCGAAATTGATGGACAACTTGAATTATTTAATAACACTGAATTAGATGACATGAGTGAATCCTTCAAGAACTTAGAGACCATTAAAGGTGCTGTTAATATTAAAGGTTCATTTTCCAACTTGACCATGTCAAGCTTAGAAGAAGTTGATGGTGATTTCAATGTTAAGAGTGATAACGAAGACTTTAGTTGTGAAAACTTCAAGGAATTACACTCCAATGATAAAATTGAAGGTCATAACTTCAAGTGTGTAGCTCCAAAGAAAGATGCTTCTATCTCAGGTTCTGGTTCTGCTGGTGCTTATGAGACTGAAACTTTCTCTGGTTCTGAATCTGGTTCATCTGGTGATGACAGTTCTTCCGAAAGCTCTTCATCTGAAGATAGTGCTAATGTTATGATTGGTGGTGGTATTGTTGCCATTGTCATGTCAAGCATGTTATCTTTGTTGATTTAATTATAGATAGCTAATATGTGTAGCTGGTGTGTCGTGTGTAGTTAATATGTTTTGAGCTAGTAGCCGTAGGTCTTGGTGGTGGTGGTAGTGCTGGTGCCGTTGCGGTGTACCGTCGTGGTGGGTCCAACGGTGGTCGAGGCTTTGTACCCGTCTCGGGGTCTCCCGTCTCAGAAGTGCTACACGTTTCAGGTCAAGGGCAAGCGAATCCGTATGTGCAAGGAACTGCAGGTACCCTGTGAAGAGATACAACGGGTGAAGGGGTGCGGCCAGAAATCCTTACACCGGCGTCAGCCAACCTCTCTATAATTATTCAGTTTGTAATGTACTCCTCTAAGCAGATCCAGGCCCTGAATCCAATGCCCAGAAGGGATGTCGACTCCTGCAAAAAAGCCAACCTTAAATTGGTATGTTTATAATTTTGCTTAAAATGTTAAATTGATCGCGTCGAATTAATTTGAGGATGAGCACTTGTAGGATTTATTATTAGAAATTTCAGTGTGAATCGTATTTGTAAAGGGAATATAAAGACTGGAAACTGGTTGAAATTTTTGCTAAAAGGCACCAAAGGCATATATTTATATACTTTTGAAAAAATAAAACCAGTTGCGTTTGAAAGCTTTTTGTAACCGGTGTATTTGTGGATCAATATTTAACAGGTGCAAAGTATGACAGAAACCGTAATGGACTCATTTAAAAAGGCTGATCAGGCCCATTTGTTTAAATATTTTGAGCAGTTGACAGAAGGAGAACGGGAAAAGTTGTTAGATCAGTTATCTGGGATTGAAAATCCCGTTAAGTTGGTTGAAACCGTTAGTAATGCTATTAAATTCAGTAAACAAAATTCTTGTGAACGGACGTTTACCCAGTTGCCAAATGAACAATGTGCCTCCACTTTGGACATACCTGAAACTTTAAGAAGTCAGTGGTATGGTTTAGGGTTGGAAGCTATTAGTAAGAATGAAGTGGGAGTGTTACTTATGGCAGGAGGTCAAGGGACTAGATTAGGATCTAGTGACCCCAAAGGATGTTATGATATTAAATTACCATCAAACAAGTCATTATTTCAGGTGCAAGCCGAAAGAATTTTAAAGATTCAACAGATTACTAAGGCCAAATATCCTGAATCCACTCCAGTTATTCAATGGTATATCATGACCAGTAAACCTACCAGAACCTCTACTGAAAAGTTTTTCGAAGCACATGAACACTTTGGATTACGAAAAGATCAAGTGGTATTCTTCAACCAAGGGACTTTACCATGTTTCAACTTGTCAGGAGATAAGATGTTGATGGAGTCAAAATCTACCATTTGTGAAAGTCCTGATGGAAATGGAGGATTATATAAAGCATTAGAATTGAATGGAATCATACAAGATTTCGATAAAAAGGGTATTAAACATTTACATATGTACTGTGTGGATAATTCTTTGGTTAAAGTGGCCGACCCAATATTTATCGGATTTGCCATTGATAAACAATTACAATTGGCTACTAAGGTGGTTAGAAAAAGAGATGCCAATGAAAGTGTAGGGTTAATTGTATTAGATCAGGATAAAAACAGACCATGTGTTATTGAATATAGTGAGATTTCTCCTGAATTAGCTAATAAAGTAGAGGTAAATGATCCTCTGAAATTATTTTTAAGAGCTGCTAATATTGTCAATCATTATTACTCAGTAGACTTGTTGAAACATCAAATTCCTAACTGGACAAGATCGCAAGAATTCTTACCATTCCATATTGCTAAGAAGAAGATTCCTAGTTTGAATCAAGATGGAGAATTTATCAAACCCCAACAACCAAATGGGATTAAATTAGAACAATTCATCTTTGATGTATTTCCATCAATCGAATTAAATCAATTTGGATGTTTAGAAGTCGACAGATTAACGGAATTTTCTCCATTAAAGAATGCTGATGGATCAGCAAATGATACGCCAACCACTTGTAGAAATCATTATCTTAATTTAGGTACTAAATGGGTCAAACAGAATGGAGGAATTGTTGATGAAGGATCATTAGTTGAAGTAGGAGGTTTGACTAGTTACAATGGAGAAGGATTAGAGTTTGTTAAAGGTAAGCATTTTGCAAATGGAGATATCATCTAAATATAGTCTAATATACACATCAAGTAATAATTGCAACCATTCGCAAGCGATTTCAAGTGGGGCGAGGCGGGGCCCGAAAATTGTCCCCAACTGCATACCGGTGCCACCGCCCTTCAATTCGGGTCAATATTTTCGAGTGGCTCGGGATATAGTTGTTTGTTGGAGTCATTGGAGCTATTGTTCGACAGCTCCGACCGACTCCGAACAATTGTCTGAGATTTGATCGTTAGGAACTCCCATCAGGTTGTAGGCTTTAGGGTAACGGTGTAGAACTATGAGGGGAGGTGGCTGTCAGTTCTTGGCTGTAGGCAGTAAGGTTGGGCTCAGCCGGGCAGGGCCAGGCTGGTCACACAGCGTGCCAACCACACCAAATGTGATTGCTGCTACCGTCGACCCTCGTTCTATTGCTCCCGGTGATCCGCCCGTTCTCCACCACTTCACCCACCAGTGTGCTCCACCCACGAACAAGTTGGAGCGGCCGCCCTACATTCCTCAAACCCACCGGAGAAATGTTGCTTACCACAGACGAGTTTTTTTTTTTTTCAACAACTAACAACCTTTTTTTTTAAGTAAAGTTTTGCTTTGTTAAACAGCTTTGTTAACCATGCCTCGTAGAAACAGTAATGCTCCCTTTCATCCATTGATTGGAACCATTGATATTGGAACCACGTCGGCCAGAGCCATTTTGTTCAATGATGCCGGAGATGAAATTGCTAAACATCAAATTGAATACAGTACATCAGCATCAGAGGCACCGGAAGGGTCACAGAACACGGAGCAGTTTAGAAGACGGTCTTCATTGATGAGACATAATCAACCTATTTTCACTGCTGAGGGGGTTGCTATTAGTATTAATGATGATATTGAGATTGAAAACAATAAGGCTAGTGTAGGGCCAACATTAAGATTCCCCCAACCGGGATGGGTTGAATGTATGCCAGTACATATATTGGCTAATGCTGTTCAATGTTTGGTGGGATGTTTGATCACCTTAAGAAAGATCAATCAAAATCCTAACTTGAAGACCAAGTATAAGGTAAAATGTATTGGGATTGCTAATATGAGAGAAACCACTATTGTATGGTCAAGAAAGACAGGACAACCTTTAAGTAATGGGATTGTTTGGACTGATACTAGAACTTCTGAGATTGTTCAACACTTGGAAAAGGTTATTGATGATGATAAGAAGGAAGAATTGAAACAAAAGACTGGATTACCATTATCGACTTATTTTAGTGCTGCTAAATTGAGATGGTTATTGGATAATGATGAGGTGGTTAGAGATGAGTATGAAAAGGGTGATGGGAATTTGATGTTTGGGACCATTGATACTTGGTTGATATATCATTTAACCAAGGAAAAGAATTTTTTAACTGATATTACCAATGCCTCTAGAACTTATTTCATGGATATTGAAACCAGTGATTATGATGATGAATTATTAGAATTTTGGGGGATTGACTCTGATAAAATTCAATTACCCAAAATTGTTTCAAGTTCAGAATTTTATGGTTCTTTTGCATCTCCTAATTTGTCTTATTTAGGGTTTCATAATAAGATCACTCCTGAAGCTTATGAAATTTTAAGAACCATTAATGGTGTACCAATTTGTGGATGTTTAGGGGATCAAAGTGCTAGTTTGGTTGGTCAATTGGCATTTAAATCAGGTTCTGCTAAATGTACTTATGGTACTGGTTGTTTCTTATTATATAATACTGGGAATAAGAAATTAATCAGTGAACATGGTGCTTTAACTACCATTGGTTATTGGTTCCCAAGTTTAGAAGGTGACTCAGCTAAACCTCATTTTGCCTTAGAAGGGTCAATTGCTGTAGCAGGATCTATTATTCAATGGTTAAGAGATAATTTGAAATTGATTGAAAATGCTAAAGATATTGGCCCATTAGCTTCTCAAGTTCATGATTCTGGTGGAGTAGTATTTATTCCTGCCTTTTCTGGATTATATGCTCCTTATTGGAATGGTGGGGCTAGAGGAACTTTATTTGGAATGACTCAATATACCTCATCTGGTCATATTGCTAGAGCTGCATTAGAAGGAGTATGTTTCCAAGTTCGGGCTATTTTAAGAGCTATGGCAAGTGATGCAGGAGCCAGTGAAGATTTCTTAGAAAAAGCATTAACTACTCAAAATGAATCTAAACCTTTAAGTACCTTGGCCGTAGATGGAGGAATGTCAAAAGCTGATGAAGTTTTACAAATTCAAGCAGATATTTTAGGACCATGTGTCACGGTTAAAAGAGCAGTTATATCTGAATGTACTGCATTAGGAGCAGCCATTGCCGCTGGATTGTCATTCAAAGATGAAAATGAAAGAATTTGGAAAGATTTAGATGAAGTGCATGACAAGATTGGTAATAATTCCAAAGAGAATAATTTATTTAAAGCTAAATTACCAGATGAAGAACGTAGAAGATTTTGGAGAAGATGGGAAAGAGCTGTTGATAGAGCCAAAGATTGGTTGGATGAAGATGACTAGACCCTTTAGATTGTATGATGCCTTACGTATTACTAAATAGACTAATATAAAAAAAAAAAAAAACTAGTTGCAACATTTTCCCAATTGGTATAATTTCACAATAATTGTCACATGACGACCGCGCGCTTCCACCACCAACTTTTTTCACTCACAGGCAAAAAATTCACAGCAATATAAACCGAACCAAAACTACTTGTTTGTACTTTTAGCAAAGAATTAGATAATATGGGTTGTTCAATGTGTTCATCAACTTTTAAGTTGATTGTTATTAGTGTGATTGTTCTCTATACTTCATATTTATATACCTACAAATGTGAATCTGTTGGGAAATTGGAGGCCGTTTTACATCCCTTGAACCACCACCATCAAACTATGTGTAAATATGTTGATAAATCAGAGGAAATTCTTACTCCATATGGACATAAGATCCAAGAATTTTTAGATACTAATGTTCATTCTACTGAAGTATTTCAAAAATACAAAATTCATGAAAAATTGGTTTGTGGTCTTACCACTGGATACAATTTTATTAGACCTGGATTAGTTGAAGTTTATAAGATTATTGAAGTGCTTGAAACCAAAGGGTATGATTACGCTGTGATTGGATATAATCAATTACTAGAATTATATGAGAAGAACATTGCTCCTAAGTTGGCTTAAAGAATGTATTCGTATGAGCCTGTAGTAATGAGCCTTTTGTAGTAGGCTGATTTTATATATTATATGTTTATTTGAATATACGATCTTTGTATTATGTAATGTTACACGGGACATTGGGTCGATTGGAGCAATTGGTGTCGATTGGAGCAATTGATCTCAATTCGTGTTGAGTTAATTGGTGTCGACTTCTTCATCTACGTCTTCGTCAACATCTTCGTCAACGTCTTCGTCGACATCTTCGTCAACATCTTCATCTACATCTTCATCATCAGAAATGGGGCCATTAGTGTCAGTGCTTAATGAAGGTGATAAAGTTGAAGAGGAGCTGCTCCACGAAGAAGCATCGGACAATGTGGTGCTGGGGTTGGCATTATAAGTGGAGCTAGACGTAGACTTGTACCCATACAGGGAGGCAGTAGATGAACTTGAACCTGCAGCTTCTAATTCTCTCACTGCTTGTTCTCGTAACTGATAGCTGACATTTGCTTTGGCTCTGATTAAATATAAATACTCTTCGTTATCTCTAGTGACGAAAGAGAGATGGTGATCGATTGTGTTAATGAATGAAATCCAATTGCTAAAGTCATTCTCCAAAGACAATTGGTCAAATTGTTTGGCTTTTAATAGACTAGCTTGATCATAAATGTAATCTCTTTGATCCAAGATGACAGTTTTCAAATTATGGAAATGTTTCCAAGTATTCCAAATGAATTCGTTCAGCAAGTCCAACAGAGACATTTTATTAGACAATGAAAATTCGAAATTTTGGAACGATGAGTCTATAAAGCTCTCCAAGATATTAATGGTATTTTGAATAACCAGCAAGTAACTGTTGACTAAAGTTTCAAACCGATCATTAATGATCCCTTCCATGCGTTCGACCTCATTAGTATTAAAGGCTTTAATCTCATCAATCAAGTCCCTCATATCTTGTCTGGACACCGTTTCTATGGTTTTGTTTGTATCTTTGATTTTTGTCAAATCTTTATCAATTTTGCTGATCAACACATTACTTTCCTTGTAATATTCATAATTTCTATTCTGGACTGCCTTAAAAATCTCTGTTAATTCGGACTGTAAACTCTCGATAGTCCGGTTAATCAATGGATTGATTTCATCGGAAATACTCCCCAATGCTATTTCTATGGTGTTATTAATCCTGTCGTCAAAACTATTCAATAATTCTACCACTTCCAACTCATCGGCTGAATACTTATCGGAGTTTTTGATGACGGCATTCTCGGGAGACACATCCGTCAGCAGGGCTGTCATACTCTCATAGATGGTGGATGTTAACTTGATTGTCAAAGGACCTTCTGAATCATCATCACCAGAATCCTCGGAGGCCACGCTGTCGGTGTTAACCTCATCATTCAGTTCGTGAATATAAGACTGAAAGAAATGTTTATAGTCCATGATCCGCAACTTTTCTCTATTAAAAGTGGACCCCAAGAACCCATTAACCTCTGTTTTCAAGAAATCAATATGGTCATTAATCCTCTGGTTGGGAATCATGTTGAATACCTTCTTCAATGTTTCATTTTGCTGACAATAATGCGTCAATTGCAACTTGATCACCGTGAAATAATAGGCCACTTTGGCACTCAAATGGCGGCTACGAGCGATAACCCAGTTCTTAGCTGTTGGGTAGTAGAACCGGTAGTAATATGTCACTTTGGTGTGAACATAGATCATGTAATTGAACTTCAAATCCCTGATAAACTTGTTATTTTCATCGCTCAAGTACTTACAACTGAGCTGGAACACGGGGTGAGGGTTGAGATGGTAGGGATCGAGCTGGGACATATCGAACACGAGCTTGTTATCATTTTCATCTGGTATTGAATCACCTTGATGGCCACCAAGATGCTGTTTTAACGATGGGAACGAGGTTAAATACGCCAGATAGGTGTCTTTATAGTCATTGAGATTGATAGGAAACACCAACTTTTGAGTGGAGAAATCATAGTGGGTACATACTACTGTATTGAATATGGTGATATAACCTAGAATGAACAAGGTAAACACCGTAAGTAAACGTTTAATCATGGTTATTGTGGACCCTGGTGAACAACTATTGCATCGCAAAGACGTGGCCCACAAGTCGCAAACAGCATCACCAGAAAACGACATCCAATGTCGCGGGGCCGACCGAACATCCTTACCCCAAGCTAGTGACTTGACACCAGAAACCATTGACGTGGGAGCCAACTGAGGTCCAGTTGACCTGCCAATTGAAGTCCCAGTCGACCTGCCAATTGATCCCAGCCGCCTGGCTACTTGTTACCAGTTTAGGCACTCGTATACTCGAGAAATGGAAATATCCGTTACCCCTATTGATAAGGCAGATCGAGGAGAGCCCGAAACTCGCTAGGCCGAAACTCGAAAGTCGGCCAGTCGAGATAAGGAATCCAGAAATGGAGGACCTTACTACATAGGATGAACAGGACAAGGATTACCGGAGATAGAGATAGACAGAGACATATATAGAAGTAAAAAGTAGGATATAAACTTCTAGTGGCATAGACTAATAACCTTAACTGGGGTATAGAAGAAACCTTGTGTCACTAAACAATAGATTCATATGATCCAATAGCTGAAATGGTAAAAGAAATTGATAATCAAAATCCCGGTACAGGGATTCGATCCTGGTAAATTAGTCATTGGTGCGGTCACGACATGGGCAGTTAAATCCTAATTTGAGAACAGAGACTGAATGATTGCACGGCTGTGGTGAAGGTGGGATACATTATAAGAGTACTAGAGACTATGAAATGATTGATCAACTAATTAGATTGTTACCCAGTTGTTAGTTATTTGTGATTAACTCAACAGACAAAAGTGGAATGATAACCCCCCACCCGAAATAACAGGAAAAACGAGAGGAGCCCTGTCTTACCGGGTTATCTACGACCCTCCTATTGGCTGAACCTAAACGGTTCCCCTGCCCTATCGGGATGGATTTGGGTCCAATGGATTCCAATAAGAGCCCGCGGTAGCCCCTTTTGTTTGATTATCGGGAATAGAACCCCTTCTTATATGGCCAACAAAAAACACCTCTTTGTGCGTATAAAAACCTTTGTCCTTGTCCTCAAACGAAAAACGAAAAATCTTCATATTTTTAACAAATATAATTTATCATCGCTACATTTTTAATTTAAATCATGGTTTCTATCATTGAACAAACCAATATATTATCCAAATATTTGGAATTAGACCAAAGAGGTAAAGTATTGGCCGAATACGTTTGGGTTGATGCTGAAGGTAACACCAGATCCAAATGTAAAACCTTGAGTAAAAAGCCTTCAAGTGTTGATGATTTACCAGAATGGAATTTTGATGGTTCATCAACTGGTCAAGCTCCAGGTCATGATTCTGATGTGTATTTAAGACCAGTTAGTTTTTACCCTGATCCATTCAGAAAAGGAGATAACATTCTTGTATTGGCTGAATGTTGGAATAATGATGGAACTCCAAATAAATTTAATCATAGACATGAATGTGCTAAATTAATGAAGGCTCATGAAAATGAAAAGACCTGGTTTGGTATTGAACAAGAATATACTTTATTTGATCAATATGATAATGTATATGCTTGGCCAAAGGGAGGATTTCCTGCTCCTCAAGGTCCTTATTATTGTGGGGTTGGTACTGGTAAAGTATTTGCTAGAGATATTGTAGAAGCTCATTATAGAGCTTGTCTTTATGCTGGACTTAATATTTCTGGTATTAATGCTGAAGTTATGCCATCTCAATGGGAATTTCAAATTGGACCATGTGAAGGAATTGAAATGGGAGATTCTTTATGGATTGGTAGATATTTATTAAGTAAAGTTGCTGAAGAATTTGGAGCCAAAATTTCATTCCATCCAAAACCTTTGGCTGGTGACTGGAATGGTGCTGGTTGTCATACTAATGTATCTACTGAACTGATGAGAAATGAAGGTGGTATGAAAGTTATTGATGAAGCTTTAAATAAATTAGCCAAGAGACATAAAGAACATTTAAAATTATACGGTAGTGATAATGATATGAGATTAACTGGTAAACATGAAACTGCTTCTATGGAATCTTTCTCTTCTGGTGTTGCTAATAGAGGAGCTTCAGTTAGAATTCCAAGATCGGTTGCTAAAGAAGGTTTTGGTTATTTTGAAGATAGAAGACCTGCTTCTAATATCGATCCTTATTTAGTTACTGGTATTATGATTGAAACCATTTGTGGTTCCATTCCTGATGCTGATATGTTTAAAGAATACGCTAGAGAAACCTCTGATTAATTGATTTAATAAATATTGTGTGTTGAATCTTGTAGGTTTGATTACCGGTTTTGGATTATCTCTCAACATTATTAGGAAGAGTCATATTAATTAGCGCATCCGTTCGCCCTAACAGGACAGACCAACATCCCGTCACCCACATTCGGGGTTGCTAGTGTGATGCTAGTGTGCTGCTAGTGTGCTGCTAGTGTGCTACCACAATGCTACTACAGGGCTGCTAGCGTGCAGCTAGCGTGCAACGTATCTGGTATGACCTGGCATTGCTATGAATAACAGGTCCAGATCTTGGAGGTCTACAACGGTTACATTTCCTATCTTGTCGTTCCGCATACGACTTCCTATACGGCTGGCTACTTATTCTATCCTTTGTTTGGCACCACTAGCTTAGAAGCACTTTGATGGCCACCTGTACGTTCTTCATCACCTCTACTATACTCCTATATGGTTTTTCACGGCTCTACTACCCTGCTTTAATGAAAAGAAAGAAAAAACGAATTTTCACAAAATTAAACTTTATCAAGAACATCCGCAATACTGACCACATATTCGCCGATCTAGTATAGTGGTCAGTACACTTCGTTGTGGCCGAAGGGACCCAGGTTCGATTCCTGGGATCGGCAGTGTTTTTTTGCCTTTTTGCTATCTCTATTCTGGTAGTTAACATGTTCTGATTATCCTGTCCTCCTACTATTCTTCGGATACCTTCTGCTCTCCTCTTCTATCCTTCTGATACCTGCTGCTGTCCTCTTGTATGCTTCCACTATCTGGTTCCTGCTCTACTAAATACTTGGTGGCGCACGACACCGCTCGTTGAGATTTTCAAGGAGCTTCAAAACGGTGCTACGTTGGAGCACAACCTTTAAACGGAACGCCATTGACCAGACAAAAGGTGTTGATACAGACTTCAAAACCATCACCTTCAATATAGTTTGGCCTTGAGACATCTCTGTGAACTTCCTTATTGTTTTCTGGGACCCCAAAAATGACCGTCACCATCGAAAGTCAATATCTAATTGACCAAAAGAATATCATCAGAGAACGGATAATTCCGTGGGAAGGCTTGGCTAGAGCCAATATTATTAATGAAGATGAAGCTAATTATATCAAGATCTTAGAAAAACAATCGGCTGAAAATAAGAAAAGCACAATCGTCAACCAATTAAAATTATATTCCCAAATCTTATTAAATTTGTTGAATAAATTGGATATTAATGGCCGGGATGATGTCACCAAGAACTTATTGGTATTAATCAATGACTTGTTATTAGATCAAGATATTCAGTTCACTCAACAGCTCTTGGAATTGCATCAAGTCGATTCTAATTTACCATTTGAGCCATTATTGAAACATTTAAATAATCAAGATTTGATGATTAAGAACTTGGTGAGTTATAACATGACAATTTTGTTACTTGAAGGAGATAAACAAGGAATTTCAATTGGTTCTGAAGTGGTTAGTCAGGTCTTTGAACAATTGGCCCGGTTAATTTCTGAAAAAGATTTAAATTATCGGTTTATTAATGTGCAATTATTACAAAACTTATTGATCAATAAGTCATTTAAAGGGATTTATTTACTGAACCTTCAGGGATTTTTAAATAATTTCAAGGTAGTCAACTCTTTGATTACTTATTCCATTAGTCATGATAACTTGCAGACTTCTAATTTACAATTAGTTTATAATACTTTATTGACCATTTGGATCTTGTCATTCAATGGCAAGTTCAATAAATGGTTATACCAAAACTTTCCTGAATTAATCGGCAACTTATTGACCATTAGCAAGGATCTGATCAAATTGAAAATAATTCGATTATCTATTTCAATTTTAAATAATTTCATTTCTTTGGCTGATTCTCCAAATGATAAATTTAAGATTATCAAGATCATTTTATTCAACGATGGTTTGAATTTGATTGATAATTTGAAGGATCGGAAGATCTCCAGTAATGGGTCAGATGATGAATTAACCAGTGATTTAAATAATTTATTTGATAATTTAAATGATGTGGTTCAAAATAAATTGACTTCATTCGATGAATATTTAACTGAATTAGATAATCCAAACTTGATTAGTTGGTCAGCTCCAACCCATAAATCTTCTGAATTCTGGCTCCAAAACTCTCCTGAATTTAGAAGTAATAATTTCAAATTGATTAAAAAAATCTTTTCCATTTTACAACTGGCTGATACTCATCCAAATGCTACTTTAATCAAGGTTATCTTGTTAAATGATTTACAATTTTTAATCCAAAATTTGGGTAATGATCTAATCAACTTTATCAATAATGATAAGAACTATAAATTACTGATCATGACATTATTAGACAATAGTAGTGATAATGAATTGAAATATCAGGCTTTAAAAACAATCCAATTATTGGTTGGTCATAACTATTAGGTTGCAAATTTGCAAATTTTACCACTTGGTTTCCTAGATTTCCTATTTCTTTCTACTTTATATACTTGCTTATAATTGCTCTATATATACTTCTTCTGTTCATTTCAATACAAATTATCATAGTTTGGTGGTCCACATTTTATCACCATTTCATTTTTTGCACCCTTTCGGAACGCGAAACCTTGTCTTTAACTGGCATCTGCTTAGGCATTCACCATGGAGTATCGAGACCATCGGTACAGCACCTTCGAGGAAACGGTTCAGAAGAATACCAAGATCAAACGATACTGGACCTATGAGTTTCCCAAGAAAGATCTAGCGGCAGACTGTGGATTTTTCTTCAATCCAACTAAGAAATATCACGATCAAATCACCTGCGTAAATTGCAAAAAGAGTGAAACCAACGTGGAAAACATCGAGGATATTGTTAGCCATCATCTAAATAACAGCCCTGGATGTCAATTAGCGGCCATACTAGCCCATAAAGTTAATGTTACCAACTTGTCCTCCAATAGCCATCACTATTGGTCTTCTCAACCGCCGTTGTTTTCGGATCCATTATCAAAACCTGCTGTTGATTTGAGGCTTCGAACGTTTAAAAACTTAAAATATCTGAAAATTTCCAACAACTTGGTATCTCAGGAAGCTTTAGCTAAAGCAGGGTTTTATTTTGCTCCTTTGAATGAATCAATAAATGATAGAGTTGAATGTACGTATTGC
Source organism: Yamadazyma oceani (assembly GCA_030569555.1). Classification (NCBI taxonomy): domain Eukaryota; kingdom Fungi; phylum Ascomycota; class Pichiomycetes; order Serinales; family Debaryomycetaceae; genus Yamadazyma; species Yamadazyma oceani. Next base: position 197,829 of record JAJMLF010000013.1, on the reverse strand, counting down.
CAGGTCTCGTTAGACTCGTGGGACCTGAACGACGACCCCATTGAAGAGCACACCAATATGGGGCCTGCTTCCTGCTACTTTCTCCGAAAATATCATCAAAAGCTGCCAAAGGCACATTCAGATCCTGAGGAGGTTGCACCTTTAACCGTTGATCCCAACAGTTCTAATGACTATAATGATATAAATATCCTTAATTCCCCTACTAGATCACAGACATCTTTAAAGAACAACAGTCTTATCAAAAGAAACAAGTCCAATCAAGGTCCAAAACATCAGGATGTACCTTCTGCCCATGAAGTTCCTCTTCCCTTGAATGGGCTGGATGTTGAACAACCGTTTTCAGATGATTCTGGCTTTTCATCAGAGTACCAATATTCTGAAAAATCTTCTCCGTCCGAAAACTCTGGTGACGATAGTGCTGAAAATATTTCACCTCCACGCCACTCTTCTTCTCGTTCAACTCCTGCAAGGTCTGGTCGGCGGACAAGGTCCCAAAGAATCACTGATAACGAGAATGATCTGAATGAGCTGGATGGTAGATCTTTAGATTCCGATAATTCTGCTTCCACGGACCCTGAAAGCTTCGACGACTCAGAACGGGATTACTCTGATAACTCAAATGGAAACAGGTCTAAACTACATCTGGCGAATCTTAAGGATCGTCAGTTGATCAATCGAATATTTGAAAATGATGACCTAAGTGAAAGTATTAGCGACTCAGACTTCAATGACCAAGATGACGTTGACGATGGGGGTTCTGAAGTGCCTGAGGTGCCTGAAGGACCAGAATATGATATTGTAGAAGATTCAGTTAGAGAAACAACTCTCCGAGGAAAAGAGCCTGAACATGTTTCTGATTCCCCTTCGCCTCCGGTTGATATTGAATCTTCATCTCCAATCAAGCTTCCAAGGACCAGGCTGAGGAAACGTAAGAACCAAATACCAGAATCCCAAGAATCGCCTCCCAAGAAGGCTTCAAGGACTATGACTAAGGATTCCAGAAGCAAAGAGCCACAAGACTCCATAAGGGGATCAGATCCTGAGTCTATTCCTGATCCACCACCATATCAATCAGTACCTGGAGGGTTGAATACAGATGACCAGGAACACGAAGAAGTTAGCTTAGAGACAAAGCGTAATACCCGTAGCTCCAGATTGAGCAAGAGACAAGCAGGTCCTCAAACTGAAGCAGCTTCTACTACAGAACGTCCAACTGCCAAATCCGCTCGATCGACTAAGTCTACCAAATCAACAACCAAAACCAAAGAGGCTCCTCCTAATGACCCTCCTGTAGCTGTACGAAGATCATTGCGTAATAGAGGACCACCAATTGATGGTGAAGATAAAGATAAATTGATACCGTCATTACCCAAAGGCAGAGATAAGGCAAGAAGATCTAAGAAAGCTTCTGTCAGTAAACCAGGAACTTCAAACGAACCTATTGTGAAATCAGAGCCAAGTTCTAAGAGTAAGCTTAAGAAGGATGAAGATGCTATCCATCAATTTTTAAATTCCCCTAGTAGGTCTAAAAGAGTAAAAATAATTGCTGACCGAAAGCCTTCACCCGTATCCATTTTGGATACATCAAACCACAACTTGGGAGAATATGTGGATAACTTAGATAATTTGGAAGAGCTTGAGCTCAGAAACAATCATAATATTGATGATCATAAGCAACAACTAGATGGAGAGGAAAAGAGAAAATTTAAGAAATCAAGAGCTAAACCAGCTAAGGTTCAAAGAATTGACAGCAGTAATGAAGGTAATGACATTCTTACTAATCTCAATGACGATAATATTGGGAATTCTATATTGGAAGCTGATATAGGGAACGACTTACCACAGGAACTGCAACCTAATAGTCCTCAAAAAGTGAGTGAAGACAAAGTAGAAGAAGACGAGAACAAGGACGAGGACGAAGAGCAAGACGGTGTTATAGAAAGCGTTGAAAATACTGTTATTTATGATGAAAGCGATGAGGTAGTTTTTGAGAACAACCACAATATACCAAAACTCAAGGCGGACGAAGGTGATGATGAAAATAAAAAACCTTCGCCTATCAAAAAATCACTTCCATCTGATGTATCAGCATCGACTGATATTGATATCGGAAAGGATATTGAAGAGACTAACGGCATCGGTCACTTTCAGGTAAACGAATCAAATGGTGTAATGAGCAAAACATCACCAGAAACAACCAGCAGAATAGCCCGAGATCAATCACCTGCCGATGAGCCATCTCTTACCTCGTCTCAGATAAATAATCAGTATCAAGATGAGATCAAATATTTAATGGGATTGAATGACAAGCTTGCGAGGTCCATGTTGGATTATTCCGATGAAAGTAATGAAAAAGAAAACGAAGACGGTGATGACGAAAAGGACAAAACTGCCGAAGTTCCATTCAATCAACGACATGTAAATATTTTAGACACAATTGATGATAATAATAAAGATAAGGGTATGTCAGATCCAGGAGAAAATGAAATAAGTGAGATTGATAGTGACGAAATAGATATCAATGATCAGGGGACTTTGGACGATATCGATATGGAAATTGAAGGAGATAATAAAGATCCTAATAATGACGTGGGTGATATTAACGGTGATTTTTCAATAGCACATGAGCCAGTAAGAGAGGTGGAAGTAGAGAAGGATTCACATATATCAAGGGACTCTTTGGCTACCAACGTCAGCAGATTGGAAGTGAGAGAGTCTCTGGATAGACCTCCGGCAGATGGCCCTCTGAGTGATAAGCGAGATCTGGGAGGTCTAAAAAGAAGTGTGAAGGATTCCCCGTTTAAACACTTCCCACAAGACCTAGCTAGGTTGTCCAAAGAGCCTACACCTAACACTATCAAAAATCCCGAACCTGAAAGTACCAGTAAACCACTGAATGAGCCAGGGCCACGTTCACCAGAGGAGTTAGATGATGAATACTCCAAATATGAAAAAGATGGTAGTTTTATTATAGGTGTTGCCCCGGCCAAACTGAGTCCCCGAAAGTCTATTACCAAAGATGACAAGGAGATCAATGACGACAAGGAGATCAATGACGACAAGGAGATCAATGACGACGAGGAGATCAACGATGACAAGGTGGTCCACGACGACAAGGACGACAAGATCAACGACAAGATCAACGACAAGATCAACGACGACGAGATCAAAAGTGACAACACAGCCATTAAAGCCATCAAACAAATATGGCATAAAAGCCCGTTCGAGGAAATAGCCCATAAAATAAGCACCATCGAAAGAGCCTGTGAATATTTAGAGATGATATCTAAGACTCCATACAGCTTAAAAGATGATATGGAAGGAGACCTAACTCAGTTCATCGCCAACATGCCAGAAGAAGAAGAAAATATGACCATCAAACAATGGATAGAACATAATTCCCTGAACTGCCAGAGAGTAGTAAGAGATATCTGTAATGATATGATCCAAAACTTCAAGTTTGAAAGAGATAAAGCATTGAAGATGTTGGAGAACTTGCCTACTGTAGATTAACAGCATAGCATTAATATTGTATTATAAATGAAATAGAGTATATCATTGTAGACGTATCCTGCCTGTATCTCCCCCTTCCCCTATGCCAGTAACGTCCCTCCTCTCATGCCTATACTCGCAGCTGAAGCTACTCACATGAGGCTCACGAACGGCTCAATATTTTTCGATGCGATTCAACGCTTATGAGAGGGAATTTGAACCACCCACTCACCAAAACCCAATTGTACCTTCTAACCTTGTTGCCCGGTGTGATTTGTTTGAAACACCATTCGTACTACTAATACATACTTTGGTGTTGTGCCGAAAGTATTGGACCCTTTTCTCCGTTATTTTCATCCAGAACCTGGCGTTGTGTTGATATACCATTGAATCACCTGGGGTAGTTTGGGTAACCATTAACCCGTTATTTATCGGAATTTGTTAGTTTCTGCCGTTGAAAGATTGCAAATTTGTGGAATTGCCGGTGCTGTGGAAATCAGGTGCTTCAGGACCAGATAAGAAATAATATCATCAACCATGTCGTTCTGGCCATTTTCAAATTCATTCAACAGCAATACCCATCTTCAAAGGTTTCTTGATGGCATTCAAGACTTTTCATTGATTAAGGTAGATGATTTGCTTGACGATGCTAACTTGCTGCAAGAATTGGTCAACGAGTTGAACACCATAAAGGGGCATTATAACAATGACAATGGATTTCAATTTCTGCAACTGATTCAAACCCTGCTGGTTAATCAATTCAATGATTCTACTGATGATCAGCCCCTGAACCTTCAACTGAGCCTGAGTCCAGGTCAGAATCAGAACTTTAGCTCCAATTCGTTGAATCCTGGTGCTGATAACGGTGATTCTCATTCGATAAATTCATCCAATCCGGAAACCAATGCACATGCTAAAGACTCTAGAAATACAAAGTTGGTTGAATTATTGCTCCAACCTCATATATTAAATGGATTTCTTGATTATATCTATAGAAGCGTGGATTTTTTCCAAGAACTAGCGGACAAAGATGCTGAAGAGTTGAAGAAACTATTACATGATCTGGAGAATGATCTGGAGAATGATGGACAAAATGATGTTAACCACACCAAAATGATGTCCAATGAGAATAATAATGAAATCGAAGTGGAAGAACAGGAAGATTTTAGTGATGATTCTCATGACATTAGTATGAGTAAGTCAGATATCCTTGAAGATGATAATCAAGATGATCAAGGGGAAGAGGAAAGTTCGGAAGAGAAAATGAGACGTTGCATACAAGTATCAGCTGATATTTTATCAATTGATTTGTGGGTAATCCTGAATAGAATAATAGAAACTCCAATTATAATTGATAAATTATGGCTGATCTTATACTTGAAGAACTTGAATGAAAGTTCGCCTAGCGTCACTCATTTGGTTCATATATTAGATCAATTAATGGACACTAATTCTATTGAAATGCTTAATTTTATTAGAAATAGAGATGATTTAGTAAACACCTTTTTGGGTAAGTTGGAAGTGCCTATGTTGATGGATTTTTTGTTAAGAGTTATCCAATCTGATAAACCAGATTCACCAACTGGTATTATTGAAACTTTATATTCACAAGATTTGATTCCAAAGCTACTTGATATCTTAAAACCGCAACCTTCTCAGTTCACTTCAGAGCTGTCTACTATACCAAATCATGAATTATTTTTCAAGCAAACGGCTGCTACTGATTTCTTGAAGGCTTTGATAACTATATCATCAAATACAGCTTTGGCTATCGTTTTGGAAGCTAATATAGGCCCAAACCAACTAACTAGACAATTGGTATCTAAGGAGATTGTTAATCAAATGGTTCATGATATAATGCTATACACAGTGAAAGACCCTAAAACAAATACCATACAAACCAATAAACATGGAATTGATAACTGTGTTGGAATTGTCATTGAATTAATAAGAAAAAATAATTCTGATTATGATTTGAATTGTGGAACTTATAGTCAACTCTTGCAAAATAATAATGGGGAAAGCAATGAAGTTAATTCTTATGTGATGTTTCAATGGCTAAAGGACTTTGAGCAGAACACTCCTGGTCCAAGAGATCCTATTTATTTGGGAGAAATGTTGGCAATATTCTCTGAAAACCTAGATAAGTTTTGTGAATTACTTGATTTACTGCCTGAGTTACCACCAAAAGTTGACCCAAAAGCTAACATTTTAGGGTATTCTAAATTCAGAATATCGGAGTTGATAGCCGAACTATTACATTGTTCAAATATGATCTTGATTAATTCTAAGAAGATTCGTAAAATTGTGGAAATCAGAGACAAAATTCGTGATAGGCAAGAATCTAGACTCTTCAAGGCATTGAATGATCCTTTGATTGATGAACATGCTCTGGACCGTGGTAGTAATCTTGAAACAGAAGTGCAGAATAGTGATGAAGAAAATGATGCTAATGTGAAGAACCCTCATATTGACAAACGTAATTCGGTTCACGATATGTCACATACTCTTGAAGATATTTCATTAGATGAGCTGCAATTTGACAAGTCCAAACTATCAGGTGACTACTTTGAGCGATTATTGGATGGAGAAAATCAAGAATTCAATAAATTAATCAGTAGCTTGGAAATTGATGAAGAGTCAGATGACGAAGAACCAACGATTTCTCCTGAAAACCCCTTTGTTTGTAAATCTCGTGATGAGATTATTAGGAATAATGCCAGTCTTGGTGATCAGTTTAAAATTAAGTTACTTGATTCGAATATTCTTATTAATATCATCTCGAAATTTACAGAGTATCCATGGCATAATTTTTTCCATAATGTGGTATTTGACCTAATCCAACAAATATTTAATGGGAAATTGAACTCTTATAATTCCTTTTTGATCTCCAATTTGTTCAAGGATGATGAATTCAACTTGACCCGGATCATTGTTAATGCTTATAAGAATGATTTTGATTTACGACCCGGGTATCTTGGTCATTTAATTTTGATAAGTGAGGAAGTGGTAAAATTCACGTCACTCTATAAACCTGATTTGATTTCTCCAATGATTGTTGATTCAATCACGTCAGAAGGGTGGACTTGGTTTATGAGCGAAGTGCTCTTGAAAACCAGAGAAGTTTACAATGTTGTACTTGGGGCAGAAACTGATGATAGAAATGATATTTCACATGATTCAAGGGAGATAAATGATATCGATGAAGGTGAAGAAGGCAACGAAAATGATGACGAAGATGATGACGAGGAGGAAGTAACGCCAGACACAAATCAGGATCAGGATAATGAATCGTATGGCTTTGATTCTTTTACAGTAGGGCTCTTGGATATGGATTCGTACGATGACAAAACTCAAAGAAAATCCAATTCAAAGACCAGAGCCAAAAAGAAATCTAAATCAAAAGGATCTCAACCAACATCTCTTGGTGAAAACCGTAATCATGTAAGGGGTGAAAATAACCACAAGCGCAGTCTTGGATATGACGATGAAGAGGACGATTATGAAGATAATGGTGGATTACTGTCAACCATGTCAGATGTAAGAATCCAAGATATGTCACCAAGGCCCGAAGACATGCATAATGAAGAAGATCCCTTAAGCGATGAAAATGACCACGAAGTAGAAAACTTTTCCCAAGATGGATTCTTAGAAAATTTATCTGAATCGAGTTCTTCAGACGAAGAGGACAATAGTGATGATAATAAATTAACCCGGGTTAAAACCCATAACGAATAATTCCCCGATGATTGATTCTTTTTAATGTATTTTTAATTTTTACAAAGCTTATATATTTATTTAAAATATTATTATCAATATCAATATTAATAATGCTTAATAATTATATTAATTTCTTTTCTTGGTTTTTGATCTCCCATAGATTACCTTTCCATTTGGTAGTTCAATCTTTTCCCCTTTATTGGTATTTTTCTTTTTGTTCTTTATCTTAGTATTATCTGGTGTCTTTTGGTTTTGATCAGGTACCTCCACAGAAGTATCAATCTTCCCCAATACTTGCCCAAGAGTTAAATTATACAAGAAACAAGGAAATTTAAAGAAAATGGTATCTTTAAATCCTATATTGGTTCTTATTTGGCTCTCATCAATTGGCACTGATACTGATGATCCGTCTTCAAGAGTATCAACATACTCCACGTCACCGTTGTTCCGAACAACAAATTCCTTACCATTCATTTGATTCATCACCTTACGGTCACTCCCATCAGTAGGAGGAAGAAGAGAACCTCCCCAAGCCTGATCTTTAATCAGTTCCTTCAATTGAACCACCCTCTTATAATCCTGTTTTCTGTTGATCTTGACGGAGAAATAATGGAAAATCCCCACCAAAACATACAAGAAAACGGCTGTCATGACCATTCCTGGACGGAACCTTGTGTAATAATACCCAGTACCTCTCCATTTGGGAAATCCTTTATCTAAAAAGTAATCATACCTTCTCTTCAAAGACTGGTCTCTCAAGATATTCCCCACCAATGATAACCTCTGAAACCGTTCTTCTGCTTGTTTTTTGGCCTTAGCTTTGGCCGAATGATACTTGTCCGGGTGTAATTGCCGGGACTTCTTCCGATATGCCTTACTGATTTCCTCTAGCGTAGATTTAGGGCCTCTGGTTAATCCCAACCAGGTATAAAAGGTGGTGCCCAACCCCAAATCATTCTCTATTCTATCGCGTAAACTAAAAATTTCATAGTCCTCCGGGGTCCAGTTAGCAGCTATAACACTGGTTAAAACTATGAAATACCCCAATAATACCGTAGCCTTCATGCCAGCTGTGCTTGTTCCTCCACTCCAGTGCTTGGTATGGTCTCCAGTCTCTGCGGTGCTGCGGGCAGAAATTTTTCACCATCGCGCGGTTGGCGCACCCATTAGCACCATCAGGTACCACCAGGAACTGAAAGGAACTGAAAGGAACCGAAAGGAACTAATCACTAATCCCTATGGCCCATCTATATCCTTTATCCACAAGTCACAATCTTGTGTTCTTCTACAACACCTGCTCCTTCACCGTATGGTTCTGCTGCTTCTGTCGTTTCCTTATTCTCTTGCCATTGGTGGGTCGAAAGTTCCTCCCAGGAGGCATTGCTGATTTCTTCCACGTAGTATCGGTGCTTCCTATAGTTGGATGTTTGGTGGTTAAGACCCTGATTAAGGTCAATTGGCATTATTATGATATTTGGCTGGTGATAAATGGTCTTCGGATGGTATGGGTCTGCTACGGAGTTATCTTTCCCCATCCTAAAATCGCCAAACATACGGCTTATTCTTTCTTGATTCTTTCGTGGTGTTGTATTTATGTGATTCATTATGCCTACTACTCGTTCAGAATCAAGACCAGAAGTTCTCCTTACATATTATTGTGGTTAAACTATCACCATTATTGGATCACTTTTCCTGTAGCTCTTGTGTCAGAGATGATATTGGTGTTCCTTTCCCTTGGATTTGTTGACGACAGTCTGACATTGGAATTTTGCTTGAAGGCTACTTTACTTGGATATATTCCAGTGGCTTATTTTGAATGGGAGTATATCAATGGGGTAAGATTACATAGATATAATGACTTGAAATCCAAGATGGATAGAGCTGCAAGTAATCGTCGTGAAGGTACTGCTCTTACTACTCATCATAGTAATGCCAGCAATAGTAGTGCTACTCGAATTCCGGTCCCTGATATCAGTAGAGCTAGCTCTTTAAGTCCTGGTCCTGAAGATCAAGAACTACGGAACATTCCTAGTGAGTCAAGATCCAATTGACCCTTATATAAATATTTTAAATACTATATACCAGGAGCGTTTTCAAACATTAAGGATATATTAAAATCTAATAAAAACTATTTGCTTTAACGAAAAGTTATTCAAAACGGAACGAACACCTAAATTACAATTGGGAAAAGTATAATATGGTATAATAACTTTTGATGAATTAAAAACTTTGGGGAATTCTGTGATTATCTTATAAGATTGCAGCACCGGCTTCACCATCAATATGACCTTCACCGATTCCATAAGGTAATGAGGCATCGGCACCAGCAGAAGCAGCAGCAGCAGCTAAGTGGTCACCTAAGACTTCAGCATCGATACCACCGTATGCAGCAGCAGAAGCACCTAAGAGTTGGGCTTCAGCATCTCCACTGATACCAGCTTCAATTAAAGCTCTCTTTAAGATTGCAGCACCGGCTTCACCATCAATATGACCTTCACCGATTCCATAAGGTAATGAGGCATCGGCACCAGCAGAAGCAGCAGCAGCAGCTAAGTGGTCACCTAAGACTTCAGCATCGATACCACCGTATGCAGCAGCAGAAGCACCTAAGAGTTGGGCTTCAGCATCTCCACTGATACCAGCTTCGATTAAAGCTCTCTTTAAGATTGAAGCACCAGCATCTCTGTGGATACCACCTTCGGCTAATCCAAATGGTAAGGAAGCATCGATACCATCGGAAGCAGTAGCAGAAGCAAGGTGGTCACCTAAGATACCAGCTTCATACCCTTTGTAAGCTTCAGCAGAAGCACCTAAGAGACCAGCAGCAGCGTCTCCGCTAATACCAGCATCCGCTAAAGCTCTCTTTAAGATTGAGGCACCAGCGTCTCTGTGAATACCACCTTCGGCTAATCCAAATGGTAAGGAAGCATCGATACCATCGGAAGCAGTAGCAGAAGCAAGGTGGTCACCTAAGATACCAGCTTCATACCCTTTGTAAGCTTCAGCAGAAGCACCTAAGAGACCAGCAGCAGCGTCTCCGCTAATACCAGCTTCAGCTAAAGCTCTCTTTAAGATTGAGGCACCAGCGTCTCTGTGGATACCACCATCAGCTAATCCAAATGGTAAGGAGGCATCGATACCATCGGAAGCAGTAGCAGAAGCAAGGTGATCACCTAAGATACCAGCTTTGTACCCTTTGTAAGCTTCAGCAGAAGCACCTAAGAGACCAGCAGCAGCGTCTCCACTAATACCAGCTTCGGCTAAAGCTCTCTTTAAGATAGCAGCACCGGCTTCACCATCAACTTGACCTTCACCGATTCCAAATGGTAATGAGGCACCGGCACCAGCAGAAGCAGCAGCAGCGGCTAAGTGGTCACCTAAAACTTCAGCATCGGCACCACCGTAAACATCAGCAGAAGCACCTAAGACTTGGGCTTCAGCGTCACCACCAATTGAGGCATCAATTAAAGCTCTTTTGACAACACCAATTTTGTTATTGGTTGGAATTTCTGGAACAGATCTTTTGCTAACACCAGATAACATTTTAGAAGCGGCATCTGGTCCGAAAGCAGTAGCAATTTGTCTTCTCATGATGTTAGATTCTTCATTGTCTTTTTTGACAACTTCTACGATATCATCGAGGATGCTAGCAGATTCAGTGTTGTATCCAGCCTCGTTTAAAAATCTTTTGAAGATTTCACCTTCTTGAGAACTGGTGGAACTGACACCTCTTTTCAAAATAGAAGCACCAGCGTCTCTGTGAATACCACCATCAGCTAATCCAAATGGTAAGGAAGCATCGATACCATCGGAAGCAGTAGCAGAAGCAAGGTGGTCACCTAAGATACCAGCTTCATACCCTTTGTAAGCTTCAGCGGAGGCACCTAAGAGACCAGCAGCAGCGTCTCCACTAATACCAGCTTCAGCTAAAGCTCTCTTTAATATTTCCCCTTGTTGTGAGGTAATGGCACTGACACCGGTTAAGAATTGTGAAGCGGCTATGGCAACAGTAATAGCAGTAGATTTAGAAAATATCATGATAAATAGAATACTGTGATGGTTGGATTTTTCCCGTTAATTGGTAATTGAAGCCTTTTCCCTAAACTTCTTTGAAAACCAAGGTAATTTCGTTCCTATGATGAAGAAAAAAAAGACTTCAAGAAAAGGAGGAATAATTGGTTCTTAAATATCCACAACGAACGCATGTAATTAATTTGTAAACAAGTCCTTAATGAAATTCATTTGAGCACATTTATTGACTTCCTATTGAGACTTTATTGAGGACCTATTCAAGTTCTATTGAACTCACAATGTTATAATAGAACCCGGAATCTTACCCGTAATTGTATTCCATCGGTATACCTAACCTAGTAATCTATCAATAAATAAACGGGCCAATAATCAAAGCTTGTTACAATGATTAGGATTTTGGGTTTGAAAAACCATTAAAAATATTCATTCAAACCCACAAATTTCACTTATATCCATACTCAAAGGAGTAAGATGCCATAACCCCCGTCTAGGTTTTTACAAAGTTTAACAATAGGCTAAATCTCTTCAACAACCATCTCCCCTGCTTCACAATCTCAGTTAATGCTCCAACAATGAAAGTATTAGGACACGATAAACTCGCATTAGGAAGTGCAACCACTAATTAGGCAGGTAGACTCGCGATACTAACAATAATCAAAGGGTCCATTATTCGAAACAATCAGAAAGTACAATATTACCTTTTTGTCAGTGAATTTGCTGGAGCCCTTGAGTGGATTGTGATAATTGTGGCCGGGGTTAAACTTGTAAGTATGGTTAAACTTGTAGTTATGGGTATTGTAGGTTGTGGTTAAACTTGTAGTTATAGCCTGGAAATGTCGGAATCCCAACCAGACAATACCTTTTTACTCCCTAGTTGATAGCATATGGATAACCTTGATATCTTGCAGCATTTCGGTAGCAATCTAACTGCAGGCACCAGGGCTTGCTGCAGGCACCCGTGGCTAGAAGAAAAAGGCAATTCTGAAATCTGGAGATACGTCTTGTAAGGTTTGGCACCTGAGGGTTTGGTTGCTGTAGTCCTCAAACCACCTAAAGAGGGCCCTTGGGTCCTTCCCAATGTGGTGTTTACTATCTCAATTTAGGTAGGTTTTGTTTCTAAATCTCATCAAGAAGTCTATTATCAGTGTGTTATGAGCATAATTATCAGGGTGTATTGTTCCCCATTGTCTGAGGGGTTAAATCCTCTAAAGGTTGCCTCTGTTCACTAGAGATTACCGTAGGAGTTACCTCGCTTTGGTGTTTCCCACCGTCAATTGTATGGGACTCTAACAATTCAAAAAGCTGATCAATCTGATAGACAACTGGCGACCGTGACAGTAACGGTAACGGTAACGGCAGCTAATTGTTTGTGTTGATTGACGAGTTCTATTGATTAATGGGCATGCACACTACAGAGACCTACCTTTTCCTTCACCCTAACTCCCCAAGTTGTTCTGTGAAATTAAATGGCTTTCTGTGGTGTTCATGGATCTCCATGGCCCCATTGCTACCCCGTTTTAGTCATTTGTAACCCTGTATAGTCTTGTGATCTGGTATACTCTTGTAGACTTGTATTGCTCTCCACATTATGCAGTTGATAACATTTGACATGATTTCATTTCATGAAACTTAAGGAATGAAATGAAATTGTGGGCGATTTCGTTAAGTAACGATTCCTTTCTGTGTGAAATTCACAAATTCTTTACAATATTAATACACCTATTTCTATTTCAAGGTTATGATTTCCAAAAATCTCCAAAAAATTACCGTTGTGTTTCTACGTCTGCACTAACTACACTATATAATTTATAGGATACGTTACCATATTAGGTTTAGAGCTATAGCAAGCGGTCCATCAGTGGCTACCTCACCGCTGGCTTGATTTGTACAATCTTTTCTCGTTTTTTTGCAATCAAATGAGACAGTGAGAGGGACAGAAATTACGCGGGCCACTCAAATGTGCGCAGAAACTGAAAATTTTCGATTCACTAGAGGTACTACAAGACGAAGACCAACCACCATGATAACAAAGTACTTCACCAAGGTTAATGTGAAATTCAACCCTTTCACACCGGGAGCCAAGCCAGCAAGGCTTTTTTTATCCAGAATACCCACCAGTTTAAAGCCTCAATGTGCAGTGGATTATAAGGTATTGACAGAGTCATCAAAGGAGAAACCAGTGGTTGAAGTGACATTTAAGGATAAACATAAGATGGAAGTTGATCCAGAAAAAGTTAATTTTGTGGAGTTAAGTAACCATTTTGACAGTCATTCAAGAAAGTTGGTCATTAAGGATGCTATTACTGAGTAAGGATGATGGGATGTTATAGAGATTCTTGTAAATATGTAATAAAAGATTGGGATTATTCCATGTAGAGACTGGAGGAGAAGAGGGTTGGGGGTGAGTGGAGTACTGTAGAGAAGCACCATATGGGATAACAGAAAGAATCATTTTCATTACCTAAATACATTCTATTTACTTCCTTTCCCCATAGGCTTTGGTGGCATATTCACCATTGATCACAATAACATCTTGTGGCCTATAATCGAAAGTTTTATCAAAGTAAGATTTTAAAATGCTTTTAACTCCATCAGCATATCTCCTTTGAGCATCAATTGAAGTACCACTGATATGTGGAGTCATAGCATTACCACCACCATTAGGGTTTTTCATGGTTAACCATGGATGGTCTTTTTGTGGTGGTTGTGGATACCACACATCTCCTGCATACCCTAATAATTTACCGGAGTTAACAGCATCTGCAACATCTTGAGCATTACAAATGGCTCCTCTTGCAGTGTTAACTAACCAAGCATTATCTTTCATCTTGGAAATTAAATTTTTATCGAATAATCCAAATGTTTTTTCATGTAATGGACAATTAACGGTGACGACATCACATTGTCCAACCATGTCTTCTAATTTTTCAACTCTTTCGAGAATATTATCTCTACCATTAAATAATTTAGAAGCTTCATTGATTTTGTTGATTGCTTCAGATGGAAGATCTTGATAGTCGAAATATAATAATTTCTTTGGGTTGAAAGCTACTAACCTTTCCAAGACTCTATACCCGATTCTACCAGCACCAACAGTTCCAACCACTTTATCTTCCAAATCATATTCATCTTTTGCAGCCCCAGCAATATCCCATGTATTTTGCAAAGCAATATCATGAGAGGGAACAAAGTTTCTAACCAAATTTAAAATCAACATCAAAACATGTTCTGCTACAGAAACCACATTTGAACCAGTGACTTCAGCAACGGTAATTTTCTTTTCATTTGCAGCATTTAAATCAACATGATCAGATCCAACTCCTGCAGTAATACAAATCTTCAAATTTTTAGCTTTATCAATTCTTTCCCTGGTAACATAAGCAGGGAAAAATGGGGTACTGATAACAATTTCAGCATTCTCGATTTGCTTTTCAACTTCGGAATTGGGTCCATCTTTATCATAGGTGGTAATCAATTCATATCCATTGGATTCCACAAACTCCCTGATACCCAATTCATTTTCAGCACACCCAAGTAATCTTGGTTGATCGGCAGCATGTTCTCCCCCTTTATATAAAACTAATAAGACGGTACCCTTTGACATTTGTAATAATAGGCTAGTTGTTTTAAGATAGTAAGTATAGTTGTATAGATAAATTTCCAGAAATTATGGCCCTATTTATACTCCCATTCCACAGTATTGCCCGGACTATTTGGACCTAATAGCCAAATGTTTCCACGAATTAGCAAGCATTCCTGTCAGACCGTAGCAATTAACCCCCACAGTTCGTGGCCCGTGAGTGAGTCTGGAATACCCGAGGGGTTTGTCAAGGACCTATTGACAGCAAGGGCTGTTTTGACATATGAGGGTATTTACGAAAGGTGGGTGGATCATTAGTAAAACATAAGTAACAAAAGTACAGTTAACACCAATACAAGCTCCGATTTATTTGTCTCGGGTACTGTCATTGACAGGTGCTGCAAAAATTGTTTTTTTTGCAGCCTTTTTTTCCGAGCTATTTTTTAAAGCTGTCAGCAACGGAAACAAGTGCAGCTAACACGATTAGGAGGGCTGGTCTAGAAGTTCTGACGTGTCTCAGACATTGGTGGCCGGTTTGAGTTAGTAAGTTGCTAGCAGGATGGAAAATACCTGAGGATAGAAAATAACCAATCAAGGGCTTTCCCATTACTCGGCTCCGCTGGTCATGAGAATGAGAGAGCACGAGATAGGTCAGGTAGGGTAATGGAGGAGCATACAGAGGTTAGAGGGAAGAAGGTAGGGAGTAGAGGGTAGATAGAAGGGCTACGAAGTACCACTCCTATGATCTAGATCATCAGTAAAAGCTGATGGGCCACAGGATGAATTGTCACGGACAGGAGTTATGAGATCATACATATGTTGATCTAACCAAGGTCTACTACAACACAAGTCACACAAATGTATATAAATAATTAGAATAAATACACCCAATAAATGAGTAATCCTATTTTCATGCAAAGGTTTAATCAAAAGCCAATTGTTTCTTAATTTCAGCTATAGCTTTACCAGGATTCAATCCTTTTGGACAAGTTCTAGCACAATTCATAATGGTATGACATCTATATAAGGACATGGAATTTTGTAACATATCTTTTCTAGCTTTAGTAGCTTCATCTCTTGAATCAATCAACCATCTATAAGCTTGCATTAAAACAGCTGGTCCTAAATATTCTTGTTGATTCCACCAATAAGATGGACAAGCAGTTGAACAACATGCACATAAGATACATTCATATAATCCATCTAATTTAGCTCTATCTTCAACACTTTGTAAATTTTCTCTTCCATCAGCTGGGGTAGATTCTCTTTGTAAATATGGTTGAATCGACTTGTACTGCTTATAAAAATGAGTCAAATCGGGTACTAAATCTCTAACCACAAACATATGTGGTAATGGATAAATCTTTAAATCTTTTGAAGTATCTGTATCTATTTTACATAAACATGCCAAAGTATTTGTTCCACCAATATTCATAGCACATGATCCACAAATCCCTTCTCTACAACTTCTTCTGAAAGTTAAAGTGGCATCTTGTTCATTTTTAATCTTTAATATGGCATCTAAAACCATAGGTCCACATTGATTTAAATCAATTTGATAATCTACCATCTTGGGTTCCACCTCTGGAGTATCAGGATTCCATCTATAGATTTGAAAGGTTTTTAGTCTTTGTTCGGCACTGGTGGCCAAGTTTCTTCTGAGACCTCCTTTAAGGCTCAAAGTATTTAAACGGTAAAGGCTTCTAAACATGATGACGGTTAATAAAACAACTGAAAAGAACTGAGAATATATATAAACTAGTGATGATATTTCCCCCGGGCTCTTCGTTTTGTTAGTTAAAAAATGCGAAATATTATCAATTGGGTCCGTTTGATTGGTGAATGGAGCACATGGTAGGCGCACGATAACGCCTGGCCCAGTTACTGCAAGAAGGTGAAGGAAGTGTCGGGCAGTAGAGGAGGTTCTGTTGGAGAACTGGTGGTACTGGATTATAGGATTGCTGATAGTCTACCTCCTAGTATACTTTAGAAGGCAGCTACCAGGCTACCAGTTGGCTGTTGGTGGTGTCGCTGTGATGACAGGGATGGCTCAATCACATGATCGGGGATGAATTGTGGAGCACCGTTCGCCACACACGACCCGGTATTGCTGGTGGTGCAAATGGTGCAAAGGCTGCAAATGGTGTAAATGCTGCAAAAACTATTGTACGTGTACTCAACTGTATTCTAAACTACATAAGGAGTCTAATAAATATTACTGTTCATGATCCCGGCGGCAAATGCCAAAGACCAACCTCTACTTTGTCCGTTATCCAAATAAGTGTCTGTGAAGTCGGACGACAGGAAGAAATCAAAAGCACTGGAAGAGTCAAATAATGCCTGATTCAACTTCAAAATTCCGGTCCAACCACTGGAAGTGTCATCAATAAATGTAGATATCTGGTCCTGCCATTCTTCATTAACATAACTGGCCCCTCTAATGTAGGAAGAGGCTGGAGTTATTGGAAGCATATGGATACCATGAACGTATTCTGGATGTTCAGCAGGGGTTCCAAAATAGGTGGTATAATCTACTTTATTATCGAATATGATTCCACTTACTTTGTTGGGGAGAATCTCGGAAGGCATTACGGTGTTATCACTTTGATATAAGAAATAATCATTCATAGATTTACTCATAACTTGAATCATTAAATCACCCAAACTTTCCATTCTTGGTTGGTTGGTAACTCTACCCCAAAGTTTCATTCCATATGCAAAGTTATAATCTTCACTACTGGACTCTTCGTTTTTTCCATCACCAGCTGCAAATAATCCTGATGCCCACGAATGTCCATGGAAGAAATCAAACATTCTGAATTGGGGGAAATATCCATCATCTGTTGATGGATTAGCCACATCTCTAACCAAGGCATTCACCCACTCGAGGTTTTCTTCAGCCCAAGTTCCTCCGAAATCTTTATCGACTTTCCCAATGATGGCTGCTGCATGAACAAAGTATCCATAGTGGAAGTGGTGGTCATTATAATAGGCAGATCCAAATTCAACTCCAGTATCACCACCTTGTGAAGCAGTGGTAGTAACTCCTCCCATCTTGGTATCATACATCAATGGATAGTATTGATTGTTACTGGCAAATACAGCAAAGGTTTCTTTCAAGGTGCTTAAAATATCTTTAGCCAATGGTTCGTACTGGACAACGTCTTTAAGTACTAATAATAAGTAAGCAAACTTGTCGATAATCTTTCCAGAATAGTAGTTGGAGTTAGCTGAAGTTACGGCTGTTTTGATATCCACAGCCAATTCGTTATTAAGTGTATCAGCAATCAAGTCCAATTGATCCAAAGTATAGTAAATAGTGCTTTGTCCGATTCCTTGCACCCAGGGAAGGAATTGGGTTTCGTAACCCAACTTTTCAGTCATTTGAACTGAATCAGTTAAGAAACCTAACATAGTTCCTTTTGAAGTTGATTCCATTACCAAATCAGTGGCTTTATCGGCCGTTTCGGATACAATGGATTTGAAGTGATGTGGTAATAACCAGACCAATGAAGTCCCAGATGTGGAAGTTCCTTGATTTTTATAAGTCCAACCATAATCTGCAGTTTCTCCATTGTTAGAATAAGCATTAAGGTTAGCAGTAGTTGGATACATCCCAGCAGATTGGTCAAGATAAACCTCTTGGGAAGAATCTTGAGGAGCTACTGCCAATTGTAACACCAAACCATCATCAGTAGTAGTAGCCAAAATATCACCATCAGTGAAATTGAAGTCGATTGGTTGAGTGTTCCCTGGTTGAGTGATATACATCAAATATTCTAACCCACTGGCTAAAGTGATTCTGAACTTTGATAAATTAGCTGGGAGATTATCAGAAGTTTCTTTTGTGATAGATTGGAATCCTTGGAGTGATTGTAACTTTGGAAGTAAATAACCATGGTAAATGGCCGTTACAAATCCCATTCCTTGAACAATTGGCATTTCAATGTGATCAACATCAAGGTCATCTCTCTTAATTGCTCCAGTGCTGGTACTTAATTGAACTCTTACAGACATGGCTGTCATTTGATCCACCGTCATATCTACGTTCGAAATAAAACTTGAAGTAGAGATAATCATTTCTTGAAGACCAATTGGGTTAAAGAAATATGAAGGATTATCATTATTACTATTGACATTCCCAAATACTCTTCTATCTGGATCTGTATGTTGCACAGCAAAACCATACCTGGAGTTATCATCATCAGCCACAAATTGCAATCCATATGGATAAGTCCAAATCATGTTATCTTGATCTCCGGTGAAGAGATTTGTGTAGAACTTATTGGTCTGGTAGGGTCCTGAATTAGACACCCCTTCTGGGATTTCAATGTTCAAGTCTTCACGGGGAAGATTAGAAGCTGGTTCATCCGAAGAGATAGCCATAAGTAAGTTACCAGTAAATCCATTAGGAGAATTGTCAGCCATATCAGCAGCAACCAAAGTAGGTTCTGAGCTCTCACTTGAAGAACTAGATTCAGACGAACTAGATTCTTCCAAGGATGAGCTGGATTCTGCAGAAGAGCTTGGTTCTTCAGAAGATGAACTTGATTCTTCAGTAGATGAGCTTGATTCTTCAGAAGATGAGCTTGATTCTTCACTGGATGAGCTGGATACTGCAGAAGACGAACTTGGTTCTTCAGAAGACGAACTTGGTTCCTCAGAAGACGAACTTGATTCTTCACTGGAGGAACTTGATACTTCACTAGAAGATTCAATTGATGAACTAGATTCAATTGATGAACTAGGTTCTTCAGATGAACTAGATACCTCAGATGAACTGAAATCTTCAGAAGACAGACTCAGCTCTTGACTGGAAGATTCTGACAAACTAGAAGAGCTGGAAAGTACACTAGACAGCTCCGAAGGGGATGAACTGGATGCTTCAGATGAACTGGATGCTTCAGATGAACTGGATATTTCAGATGAAGTGATTGCAGAACTAGAAGAACTAGTACTGGATACTTCAGTGGAGGAAGTGAGTTCAGAAGAAGGAGCTTCACTTGATGAATCAGATTCGATAGAAGATAACGATGACGTGGACGTGGCAAAACTGGTAGGTTCCCCAAGGGATAAGGAACTGGATGAACTTGGTGAACTGGATGAACTTGGTGAACTGGATGAACTTGGTGAACTGGATGAACTGGATGTGCTGGTTTCTTCAGAAGACGATGGAACGAAGAAGGAGGTGGAAGAAAGAGTACTCGAGTATGATAAGCCTATTGAAGAAGAAGGACGTGAGTCAGTGGAAGAAACTATAGCACTCGAAGGAACAAATGATGAAGGGATGGCTTGAATTGAAGACGAACTAAGGGTAATTGAAGGAGTACTTGAATACCAATCGGGAGTAGATAACACACTGGAGTTATTTGAAGGGTCTATGGAAGTAGGTTCAGAAGAAATCGTTGCAGATATTGCTGAAGAAGGGACTGCTGTCAAGGAAGAAAAGAAGCTTGACAAGGAAACAAAAACCCCAGAAGAAGAAGGATCACTTGATGAAGTAGCAACAGAAGATCTTTCACTGGAACCAGGGGGGTCAATAACATCAGAAGAAATAGCTTCAGTAGGATCTGGGGAGTCAGTTGTGTCATAAGTGATAGAATCAATATCGATGGTGTGACTTAAACTGGAGGAAATCTCCGTGAATTGGTGACCAGGATTTGATTCAGACGTCAAAGGTTGTAATGACTGGGGGACACTAGGAATATCAGGGGTTGTAGAAGCATAATAAATTGTACTGGTTGTAGTGACAGCCAGGGATTGGAATATTTCAACCACATGACAAACATGGCAAAGGTCGGTAGCCGAAGGAAGGTCCAGGTCATCATGAGAGCCCGAGCCCGAGCCCGAACCAGAAGAACCAGAAGAGCCAGAACCAGAAGAGCCAGAATCAGAAGAGCCAGAATCAGAAGAACCAGAACCAGAGCCTCTGTAACCAGCAGCAGAACCATGGATAGTGCCCTGAACCGTCTCTGTTGGACTAGAAAAGCCAGTGGAAAAGCTAGTGACTACCTCCAGCTTATTAGCGTATACAAAAACAACTCTTATACCAACTTCAGTGGACACAGGTTGGTCAAAGTCCGGCAGGTGCCCCAAAATCTCTTGTAAAGTATCTTTAAAACAGGTATCAACCACGGCATTAGCATTGGCATTAACGGAGGCGAATAAAGCCCATATTACTACCGTAATAAATCTATTCCACAACATGTTTATTACCTTATTTTGAATCCCATAAGCCTTTGGAAGTCATCTGCCATTATTTATATCGCATACAAATCCCCAGCATAGTGTAAAAAAGAAATGATTGCAAAAAAAAATAAATTTGGCCGCAGGACAAATCACGAAATGTACGCCTGCATGAAATATGCCGGACTGCATGATTTTCAGATCCCAGGCGCATATACAGATATCATCAACAACAAATGGGGCCCATCATATCACCAAATATTTAGACTCCCGAGCTTGTACCAGTCACTAGGAGGTTCCTTGAAGGGGTCAAAGTTGAAAGGAAGCAACATAGAACCGATTTAATTGTTCAATAGACCACTAGACCTTGCATGAAGTGGAGTGGCGTGGGCCATTGTGTTGTAGAATATTGTAGAATATTGTAGTGTATTGTCTTATTGTGAAGGGTAATGCAGAAGAAATCAGTTATTGTAAAAGACTGGAGAAAGGCGATATTAAAGCAAGCAAATATTGACTACGCCAAAATAGGAGCCTGTCGATTACCCAAAATTAATAACCCATTACCAAAAATTGAATTAAAGTTGTCCTAGAACCAGAAAATTAATTACCGCATTAGTACAAGGCAACGGGTTCATGGCCAAATACACCAGTTAGGCTAAGAGATTATTGTTTTAGCCAGCATATAGTTGATAAAGGATCTTCAATAGGATTTAAACATTGCAGGTATTTTTTGTATCAGGCTGAACAGATTAATTACTGGATATGGCCATCTCTACGGTACCAGCCTCCTAAGAACTATAAAGTTATATGGGTTTGCTGATAAGCTAGACCGATAAGAGGGTAATAAGGCAAGAATTTCTCATACATTAAGACACATTAATACACACAAGAAGTCACATAAAAGGAGGGGGACCATAAGGAGTAGCTCTACCCTACTACTATCTTTCTAATACATCCATCTGAAACTAGGATTAGAAGGACCTTCTCGTAATTGAGAAGTAGGGACATCTTTGTAAGTCAATTCTACCCCTTGAAGTTTATTTCTTCTTCTATTATCGAATTTCATGAATAAAGCAATACTGGTAACCACCAATATAGCTAATCCACCAAATCCAGCAGTTATACCTAAAGCAGGAACATATTTTGGTGCATCCTGAGGTAAAAAGATATTTGTAGAAATTAACCCAGCAGCATTAGCTAAAGGAATCCCCACGGCAGAAACAGCGATTCTTCTATTTTCATTTGGAGTATTATTATTATACCAAGTAGAAGTTAAAACAGAAGATGCACTAGCTCCTGTAGTCATTAAGAAACAAGCAAAGTAAGCCCCACCAATATTAGTAGTTATATCAATGGCTCCATATACCACAAATCCTGCTAAAGTAACCCCAATAGCCACCACTAAAAAGATGGATCTAATTCTAACATGATCAGACCAAAATGCAAATACTAATAAAGCAAGAGCACCCCAAACATTAGGAGCCACTGTGAATAAATTAGTTTGAACAGTTGACTTTCCTAAAGCACCAATGATTTGAGGGAACCAATTATTGATGGAATTTAAAGGAACCCCAATACAAAGTTCTTCAAATAACCAAGCAATAATTACTGGATTTTTAAATACTCTAAGAGCATCTCTTAACTCAAAAGTTTCTCCAGCAGCTGCAGAAGAATCAGTTTTAATTCTCATTTCAGCATATTCTTTCTCTTGTTCATTTAAGAACCGAGCCGTGGCAATGTTTCTTGGTAAGCAAATATAAGAAGTTACAGCAATAACAAGAGTTAAAGACCCTTCTAAAAGAAATAAAATTTGCCAACCACTTAAACGGGGATTATTAATTTGGAAACATCCAAAAGCTAATAATCCACTAAAAGCATTAGCAATGGATGAAAAACAATAAATAATTGATAATCTAGATGCCAATTCGTGTCTTCTATAGAAAGTTGATAAATAATAAATAACCCCAGGTAAAATAGGAGCTTCACAAAGCCCCAAAAAGAATCTACCAGCCATTAATCCACCGAAATTGAAAGCAGAAACCAATAACAAATTAATGGATCCAAAAGTGAAGGCCAAAATAGGAATCACTCTAGAAGCATTAAACCGTTTAATAACCAATGAAAGTGGGAAAGCAAACAATACAAATGGAATATAAAAAATACTCAACATCAAATTCCATTCTTCTCCACTAATCCCTAAATCTTCCTGAATAGTATCAGTTTTAGCATTCGAAATATTACCTTTATTTAAAGCATTAAAAAGATAAATCAAACAAATTAATGGTAAGGTATGTAAGTCTAATTTGAGTCTAATTTTCCGTTCAAGCTTCTTATCAACATAATGATCCTGGACACTTTCTGAGTCCATATCTTGGTCTTTGACTCCATTATGGTTACCGTCACTGTCTAGGCTAGACCGAGAGGTTTTTCTTTGGACGTCGACCACGTCGTTATTTTTAGTGTCTTCGAGTACCATGATAATTAATATCCGAATAAAGAAGGTGTTAAGAAGCAGGTGGAGGAAGAATGGTAACAGGGAATGAGACTATATTTATAAAGAAATCATGAAAGCACCTCAGCAACATGCCCAAGTTGTGGGTTGATAAGATGGAGTTATCTCCTCTTATCGGGCTGGATCATTATCAGAGAGCTGCAACGAAATTGGTGGAGGGGATCTTGCCTGTGCTGATAACCGGGGAGTGGATTTTAGTGGAACATAACCAAACGCCTCATACGGCTTATGAGAGGCTAGCGATAATATAGAGACTGCCCCCATCAAAAACCTAGTCCTCGATGGAGGCCAGATTCCATCGCATATGAACTATCACCACCATAAGCCCCATAGATGGAGGCCCCCTACCTTTACATCATAGATGAACCTTGGATTACCCCATAATTTGATGTGCTTCCATCGGACCTGAATAGCATATGAGTAAGCATTGTTATAGACCTTCCTGTTCAAGTCCTGCTAAAGGGTTATGTTGTTACCCCACTTGCTGCTTCTTAAGCATATCGGTTACGGTCAGTGGATTCTGTCGATCATTCTGATGGTCGATTATTCAACGGCATTTGGTTGCAGTAGCACAACATCCACTTGGGTGCTTACTGGAGATATCTATCACTTGATCGACACCTGCAACAAGGTTTAGTTCACCTGCATTGATAGCTGATAACGTTATCATTGGGGCCTCCATCAGATACATCCATCCATCACTGCACCACCCATCTCAGCATCCATCACTTCAGCATCCATCACTTCAGCATCCATCACTTCAGCATCCATCACTTCAGCATCCATCACTTCAGCATCCATCATGTCCTATACCCTTTACATCGATCACACTCCCTATTACCATACCTCCATCACCCCCATCATGTCCTATCATGCCCCACCTTTACTATAACCACCTATCATTATTCCTCCATTAACAGTATCCAGTACTTCCATCGTCCATCTCTCATCCATCTCTCATCCATCACTATCTCTCATCCATCATCCATCCATCATCACTATCTCTCATCTGCATTACCCTTACCTCCATCATCCATCCATCATCACCACCTCTCATCCATCCATCTGCATTACCCTTACCTCCATCACACCCTACTACCCCTACCTCCATCACACCCTATTACCCTTACCTCCATCTACGTTACCCCTACCCCATCCCTTCACCCACCCTCATGTCTCCTGCCACCTTTGCTATCACCCGTCACTATCATTTATCATGTAAGCCCAGTGGATGCCTCCTGCCCCTGGTGGGGTCCGGGTCCTCTAAACATACACCACTACACCAGTCCCATGCCATCCTACACCATCAGAGCCAACTACCAGTACTCTACAATCTACAATCGCTCTCTACCGTCTACAATCTACATATGGCTCTCAACCGTCTACGATCTACCATCCATTCCCTGCCACCTTATCGATACCAAATGGCCCTGCCAATCTCGGTGGATGCCCGCCCCCAGTCCCACACTATCACAGTGGATGCCACCTCATATAAATACTCCAGCCCTTCTTGCAAATACCAACCTCTACCATATCTATTATCTACTCATAAAATGGTCGCCAAAAAAATCGAATGGGCCTCAATTGACGGTCAAGAACATCCAGTACTTGGCCCAGCATTCGTCCACAACAATACTGTCTACACCTCCGGAATAATTGGACAAAACTATACCACCGGAGAAACCCCCGAATCTTTAGCTGAACAAACTGAATTAGCCATTGCCAATGTCAAGAAAGTATTAGAAGCCAGTGGAAGCTCTTTAGATAAGGTTTTTAAGGTAATGATGTTCATCTCTCATGCAGAATACTCCAAAGAAATGAACCAACTTTACGGGAAATATTTCCCCCAAAAACCTGCTCGTAGTTGTGTCATTGCTGCATTCATGGATGCCAGAATCAAGGTGGAACTCGAGGTCATTGCCTCTACTGACTAACCTTTGTATGTACTTCTGCTCAATATATGCCTGCGGCTTTAGCACTTTTTCGCATACATCTCTCTCGTAATGTCCACAACCATCACAAATCTTGATAATCAATCTCCTTGAACAGCTAGTGATGTCGGAAGAAGCAGAGAAAAAACTCAAGCGTCGGCACTATGGAACGTTCAATTGTGAACATCCAGACTGTTCCAAGACCTTTGTAAGACATGATCACTTGCTTAGACACCAGAGAAACCACGATCCCAGACGTCAAATACCTTGTGGATGGCCCAAGTGTAGGGCTACTTTTGCTAGAACAGATGTTAGAGAGAAGCATTACAAACGTCATTTGTTGAAATTAGACAAGTTGAAGGAGTCCCTGGAACAACCTGACTCTCCTGAATCGTCAGTATCATCCATATCGGTTGCCAGTCCTTCTGCACAGGCTGGTGACACCCACCACTCTGGAGGGGAGGATCCCCGGAGCCGTCAGGTATCGCTCGAGGGGGATCAAGATCTGCTGCTTAAGAGGACGCTGACTGCTAGAAATCTGCTTGGAAGTAATGGGCTCAATAATGAAAACCCTGGGGTTGTTGAAAAGTCCATGGCTGCTGAAAAAGATGTTCCCCAACAGTCTCAGGAGACCACAGCAGCACAGAGAACTACGGGACCCCAGAGAACAAACAACCAAGTTGCCAATGCTCATGTTAACGGGTCTTACTATCCCGTATACCCAAGCACGGAGAAGCCAACGTCATCATTTAGTTTCAAGTCGCCGGGCAATCCTGTGTCCATGACTCAACAGAATGCCACTGCCACCAGCCCCAAACTCAAACGGCTATATAACTACGGAAGTCCTAATATAGATTTCAGCTTGCTGCCAATGAATGGCCAGAAATCTCCTACCCCCGCTTCCAAAATTTCTCCCTACGAGCACGATCCAAGGCCCCGGATGAACGACGAAAGAAAAGGGTTATCACCATCAGATTTGATTGAATGGTTGTTTCATGATGAGACTTTATCCCAGAAAGAGCCCAGTGAAGGAGATCATCCCTCTAGTAATGCTCATAATAATAATAACATGATATTCCCTCAGAAACAACCAATGGAGTTTCCTAATGGGGTTTCGCCCATGTCCCTTCTTGAATCCATGTTTGCAGTATCGCCCAACTTTCCTCATTCTAACAACAGAAAAAACGTTGATGAGTCCATTCGGGCCAAGTTGGTGGGGTTAATTCCTCAGCTAGATTTCAATCCTGATTTTGGACTACCTCAAATCGAACGGTGCTTGGAGATATACTGGCTAATATTTCATTCTCAATATCCGTTGCTACATAAACCTTCTTTTTCAAACTATGAAGCCCATCCATTATTGTTGTTGGCAATGATAATGTTGGGGGCCACCTTGTCTACTACTACAGGATATAATGAGCCTCTCTTAACTGATCCTCATAGGTTATCTACTGAAATAGCAGAGCCGTTAAGATGGTTAATCTTTGCCAACCCTGATTGTAGGCCCCCAGCTAAGGTGTGGGTGGTGCAAAGTTTGTTATTGTTGGAGACATATGAAATCACTAGCAGTAGTAGAGTATTTCATGAGAGGGCTTACCTTCATCATGGAACTAAAATTCAACTATTAAGAAGGTCGCCAATATTGGGAGGGGATCCATTGAAAGATGATGAAGATGACGGGGCTTACCTCCCTCCTAATCACGTATGGAAAAAGTGGATTGAAGTGGAGTCTATGAAGAGAGCCACCTTGATGGCTTTTTACCTTGATACCGTAAATGCCACTGTTTATGGTCATATGATTGTATTATACGCTCATCAGATAAAGATATCTTTACCTTGTGAGGATGAATTATGGGAATTCGATAACAACAATCCCCAACAAAAATTAGACTCCTTATTGAATAAGGAAAAGTCCCCCAAGTTCCTTGTAGCTTTGAGAAAAGTGTTACACAGACAACCAGTGAAGACCAGTACATTTGGGAGAAAGGTATTATTAGCAGGACTATTAACCATCATGTTTCAAATGCAACAAAAGGATCTTCAACTTTCATTCTTAGAATGGAATCAAGTCAAGGATTCTTGGAATGAAACAATATCTTTAGCTATAGACGTGTGGAGAACCGATATTTGTTCAAAAGGATGCTGCAATACTGAGAATTCATTGAAGTTCTCTAATGATGAGCTTGGACTGTTGCCCCCAATGTTGAGACTAGACGACAAAAGATGTAAGTTTGGACTTTATCATATCGCCCAGATCTACATGAGAATCACTCATTATGATTACATCATCTATGCTGGAGCTCCTAGTAGAATGAATGTGGTGGCTGGAAATTCAGAGTACAATATAGTAGAGAAAAGAGTGCTCAATTGGGCTAAGAGTTTGAATGGGAGGATTTCAGTTGTCCATGCTTATTTATTTCTATGTGAAATGTTTTTATCTCCTGATAACGAAGATATAATTTACTCGTATGATCCTAATGTTGATCCATTTGTACATCGTAAGAATATCATGGCAAGTGCCATATTAGTCATATTTGCTTACAACTTTTCTCTAGAGGGCCCAGAGGATGATATGTTTACTAATCCGAAGAATATAATTGGTGGCTACTATCCCGACAAAGAAGATGGTTATTCCTATTTGAAAAGAATTCGGAAGGCCTTATCGAGTAATTTTGGTGACGGAGGTGACAATTTTCATGCCAATAAAGCAGTCAATAGTACACAATTCCATAACAGAATTAAGATATTCGCCGATATCTTACTTAAAATCCCCAATAAAAATTATATAGTAGGAATCTTGAAGTTATTTTATAAGAGTTATAAGGACTGCAAGTGGGAAGTGGGGGCCGAATATTCCAAATTATTTCAAAATTGTATCGAAAGATCATTGGGTCGAAAGAAGGTTACGTGTGATGATATGTATGCTAGTAGTAGTAATAACAAGGCATGAGGAATGAATGTATTAATATATATATATATATAATGTCTTTCGAAATACTCTTGAAGGTCTCTAGACTAGTAGAATGCATTTCTTAATGCCGTGGTACTATCATTAACCAATTGTTTACCTTGATCAAGCACCGCTTCCATTACCATTGTAGTATGAGGCATCCCTTTATAAATCACCAATTGAGTTGGAATACCATTCTTCTTCAACTTTTCACCGTATGCTTCAGCTTCGGACCTCAAAACATCACATTCAGATGCCCCTATGAAACAAGGAGGAACATTTTTGAAACTTTCATCTGGGTAAAATAATGGAGACGATTCTGGCTTCCCAGCATCTTCGGGATTAGGCAAATACAACCTTCTATACCATAACATTTTTTCAGCTGGTAACTGGGTGGTGAATTCATTTTCACCCCATGAAGGTTGTGTTTCAGCAGTTGCTGTGTTATCGGTCACTGGGACGATTTGGACCTGGAACTTTATAGGAGGTAATTTCTTTGAAAGGTCCGAGGCACTGTATTGGTGGGTAACAATGGCAGTCAAATTACCTCCAGCAGAGGACCCACCTACAGCAATCTTGGTGTTATTTATTCCCAATTCTCCAGGACCTTTTTCAAAAGCCCACAAAACCGATTCAAAAGCATCTTCCACACAAGCAGGAAATGGATCTTCGGGAGCTAATCTGTAGTCCACCGTCATCACCACACATTTAGATTTATCAGCCACTTGGGTACAATAGGAGTTCTCTGTTCCAATTCCACCCAATGTCCATCCACCACCATGAAACCAAACAAACAATGGCAATCCATCCTGTGGAACTGGACATTTAGGAACGAATACTCTAGCAGGAATACTTCCACCACCAGTGGTGTACTTTCTAGGGATTTCAATATCAAATGTCTTCAGCATCTCTTTCAATGGACTTTGTCCGGGAATGACATTTCCTGACTCCCTAATAGTCTTCAAAGGAACTCTATGAGTAGCTAAGATCTTTTCATCGTGACACACTGTCAGGTTGAAAAATTCAACATACTTTGGATCCAATTTGCCCTCCATGGAAGGATGGATGGTAAAAGGTTTTTCAGGGATTCCCCCAGCAAACGAGAAGTCTTCGTTAAGTTTATAGGTGTATTGAGCCATTGCAGGTTGTAATAGAGGGAGAATAGTTGATAGAGGTTGGTTTATATACTGCTTATCAGCCGATAGCGGAGGCCCAGTGGGTGCGACTTCCGTATCTGGGGACGAGATCTGGTGGGATCGCTGTGGTGGATCGCTGTGGTGGATCGCTGTGGTGGATTTGGGCACTATGGCACTTGTGCGACACGGTGGGGGCACCGATAAGAGCATCTTGGCCTCCACACGCCATTTATCACCAACTCCATCTGGTGAAAAATTCAACTAGTAAGCATATAAAAAGGCAGTAAAGGATATACTAAAACCCACACGGACGTATCCACTAACCAACAAAAATGGCGTTTACCAGTGAATTCACTTCATTGAGTGACAAAACCAAATTGCTTGAAGCTTTTAAAGGCAAATCAGTGGAAGAATTGTCGACCCCAGCATTCGTTGTGGATGGGAATAGATTCAAGACTAATAGTGATAAGATGCTTCGAAACGCTCAGAAATTACAAGCCGACTTCAGGGCACACGTTAAGACCCACAAAACTACCGAAGGGACCAGATTACAACTAGGAACTGGAGATGTTTCTACCCAAAAAGTGGTGGTATCCACCTTGATGGAAGCATGGAATTTGGTGCCATTGATTGAAGAAGGAAAGATCAATGACATGCTTTTCAGCTTACCGGTGGTGAGATCTAAGTTGGATGAGTTGTATGAGCTCTCTAAGAAGGTGCCCAAGTTAAGATTGATGTTGGACAATGCTCAGCAAGTGGATGAATTGATTGAGTATAATAAAGCTCACGGAATCGAATATAAATGGTCTCTTTTTATCAAGATTAACATGGGGACCAATAGAGCTGGGTTGGTTAATGATACCGATGATTTGGATAAGACTTTGACCAAATTGACCAACCAAAGTGATGACATCAAGAAGAACATTGAGATCTATGGATTCTATTGTCATGCTGGACACTCTTATGCTTCTGACTCCGAAACCACCGCTAAACTGTTCTTATTGCAAGAAATCGAACATGCCAACAAGGCAGCTATAAGAGCCAGAGAATTGGATAACAGCTTAACCAATTTACAAATCTCTGTGGGGGCTACACCAACGGCTCATGCATCTGAGATTTTGACTGTTGATGAATTGAAACAGGCTTTGGGGTCTGATTTGGCAGGGAATTTGGAATTGCATGCCGGGAATTATCCTTTCTGTGATTTACAACAGGTGGCCACCGGCTGTGTTAGCCATGATGATGTTTCCTGTAAAGTGATTGCAGAAGTAGTATCGACATACGAGTCGAGAGGTACTAAACCACCAGGAGAACAATTGATCAATGCTGGTGTCATTGCCATGGCTAGAGAATTTGGCCCATTACCTGGCCACGGTAGAGTTATTAGCCCAAAAGGGTACGAGAATTGGATTATTGGAAGATTGAGTCAAGAGCATGGGATCCTTGTACCTTTGGACGAGAAAGAAAAGACAGAATTTATTCCTTTAGGGACCAAGGTGGGGATCTATCCACAACACAGCTGTATAACAGCAGCAGCCTATCCATGGTATTATGTTACTGAAGGAGATACTGTTGTGGATATTTGGGTTCCATGGAGAGGATGGTAATGCAGTGAATATATAACAAATATACGATTCAACATAATTCAACACCTCCGGGAAGAATGTAGATCTTATGTAGTATAGCCTAAACATGTATGGAGATGGATAAGATGGATGGATAAGATGGATGGAATACGATGTATGGATAAGATGGATGGAATACGTTTTGAATACGTGAAACTTTATTAATCAAATTTTATTAACAAATTATACAGATACAATATCCTATAAAGTCTTTTCAATTTCATAGATAGCATCAAGGTCCTTTTCGTACTTGTTTAATCTGTCACCCACTCCAATACTCAAAGGAGGTCTTCCAGTTAAACAATCACCAATACCCTGGTATTTCTTAATAGCAACTTTGGCTCCTACCAAATTGAGATCAGGTATCATCTGATCAGCTTTGGCAACCAAATACTGCAAATCACCCGCTTCTTTTAGTTTTCCCTCTTGATATAATGAATATAATTTCACCATAGTCTTAGGAAAGATCCCCGATAATCCATCGATGGCACCATAAATCCCCACCGATAACCCGGGAATAAGGACTTGACCCAATCCAGTAAAAGGTCTAAAGTTATTGGTTTCACACATTTCCAAGTCTTTCCCTAACATGGCGTACATGTCAAGATTGAAATGAGTCAATTTAACCCCAGAAATATTATCATGTTTACTCAATTGTCTGAAAGTATCGATGGAAAGACTCACATTATTGGTAACTCCCGGATAGTTATAGATCATTATTGGTAAAGCTGACTGGTCAGCAACCTTGGAGAAATAATCAACTATTCCTTCTTGGGAAGTTAAATGAGATCCAAAGTACCCTGGCACCAATAAAATAATGAAATCAGCCCCAGCATCTTTAGCTGATTCAGACTCTTCCACTGCTTCTTCAATGGATCCTAATGGTGGGGCTCCGGCAATAAGTTTGAATTCCTTATCGGGAATAGCTTTTCTAATAGCTGCCACCATATCATGTCTTTCTTTAACGGTCAAATGGCCACATTCTCCCATGGATCCTGCCACCACTAATCCTCTAATTCCACTGTTATATAACACTTGGGCATGTTGAACCTGTGCTTCCAAATCTAACGAATACTTAGCATTATTTTGAAAGAATGTGGTTATTGGTGTATAAATACCTGCTGGAATAACTGATGATGAAGTAACTGTCATTGGCTGCAAATATCAAATATGGATGGAAAACTTTTTAGAAACTCAAATGAAAATTACAAAAATGATCTGATCTTGATGATAAGCTGATAAAAAACACACCTGTAGACAAATCAAAGATATTAAATATTACAACGATAAGGTTAGAAGAATAACTACAATTTATGGAGGTGTACAATCTACAAAATGGCACTGCGTGCGGATACCAGAAGAGAGGCGGAGACTGGTGGGTGTTGGTCCTGCCATATGGAGGGAGTGGGAATCCACCGGCGCGCCCACCAGCCAGATCCACCAACCAGATCCACCAACCTGGTGGATTGTGGATGGATCCAATTCCACCACCATATTCCGTTCGTGTGCCTGATTCCGCTCAACAATACCGTTCCTTTCTGGGCCCTGGTAGTGCCGAAGATGATTAGGAGTTCAGGCACCAGGGCTGCTGCAGTCCACCCCAGTTCGTCGCCGCAGCCCACCAGCTCGTCGCCGCAGCCCATCGACTGCTGCAACGGCACAAATTTAGCAGCATTTCTGCAGCAATTGCTGTGAATACTGCGAAAAATACCGTCAACCTCAACACCACCACCTCTCAAGTTACCACCCAGTTAAGCATGTCAGAGATCACCAAATATTCCTTACCACAATTGGCAGAGATCGAGGCCGATCCCAAGCTCTTACTAGCCAAATTCAACAATGAAGTGGCCTGGAAACTTGGCTGCCATGCTAGAAAAATAGCCACCGAAAAGTATGCCAATCGAGCCATTGTCATTGATATTTCTTTAATAAACGGCCACAGACTATTCCATACTACCACAGGGTCGGGCACAGCCTTGGACAATGACCATTGGGTCGATAGAAAAAAGAAAACCGTCCAAAGATTTGGATACTCCAGCTATTACATGGGGCAAAAGTTAAAGTTGAAAGGAGTATCAATGGAGGAAGGCATGTTCATTTCATCGACTGACTACGCAGTTCATGGAGGCTCTATTCCTCTTAAGTTAAACAATTGTGATCACTTGATTGCAACCTTGACCATTAGTGGATTGGCCCAAGAAGATGATCATCAGTTGGCCCTTAAGGTGGTCGAGGAATTCAATCAACTCAATAATTGAATATATATTAACATACTTCTCTATATAAATTATCCCAACATACTTCTCTTTCTGCCTCTTAATCTGACATCTTCCAACCTTGCCATCACTTCTTTATACTTTTTGTTCCCTTCGTATGCCTGTTCATATCCCTCAAGTAACCATTGGTTATACTCGTGTGCATACTCCGAGTGGGTGCTCTGAATGGCCCTCTCCAACACATAGATGTCAACAGCTTTGTCTTCAGCCAATCCACTATACGACGACAACCCGAAATCAATCAAACAGGGCGTATCGTCTGCTTCCAACATGATATTTGACGATGTCAAATCCCCATGAATCATATCATTGACATGGAGTTGTCCTATCAAATTCCCCACCCCCAAGCACACCAGCCTGATGTCTTCACCAACACAATCCTCCACCGTTCCTGTTCTTTCCACATCCCATAACCGGGTCTTAAATGACTTTACTCCTGAATATTCCATCCATATTAGTCCGGTTTGGAAATCGGCCAGGATTATTCTTGGGGCATTGATCCCCACCCGGGCCAACTTGTTCATAAACTTCACCTCTCCTGCTGTTCTTGATCTGGTGATGGTTTTATCTAATTTAGGGTGCCTGTACTTCTTGGATGGCCTGTATTTGACGATGAATTCGGTGGTATTGGTCAACAGGGGGGTGTTGCAGTACGGGTGTACGGTTGTTTTGAACACCACGGCTTCGGCTCCCTGGGAGATCACCTGGAGGGGGATTTCTGGAACGAGTCGTTCGACGTCTTGGATGATCTGGGTCGTCATACTGGGTGGTGTGGATGTATGTATTGTATGGAAGTGTTGCCTGGCGATGAGCAAGGTCAGTGCGGGCACAGCACCACTCCACCGCGGCCCCACCACCACTTCCCAGCACCCATCACGGCCCCACCACCGCGATACCCTCACCCAGCACCACCCCACCACCGCGATACCCTCTCCCCAGCACCACCCCACCGCAACTGCGACTTACATAAAACCAAACCACAATCAGGAGTCCTGCCCACCATGACCGTCGACACAGACTCCATCTACATTATCCCTCCCTACTTGCTAAACTCATGCATCGGGTCCGTGTTGCACAATGACTTGAAAACCCTAAATCGCCAATTGGCCCACTCCAATACCGTCTCCAGTACCTCCCCATACTTTGAATCCAAACCTAACAGTGCTCCAATCCCCCAGTTCCACTTTTCTGCTGATCCTATCATCAACGAAATCATCAGAGAGAAACTCGTGTATAAAATGGGCATCATTGGTGTGTTGGGAACAGACCTCAAGCCAGCCCACGAGTTTACAGACGAAGAATTGTTTGAATTATTTGAAACTTTTAAGCATAAATTATTGACAGACGTCAATCCCAAAGATGAAGATCACGATGATGAACAGAATGGTTATAACGACCGGTTTAAGCTGAAAAAAGTCTCGATTGAATCAGATAAATTTGGAGAAATTGTGTTGGCTAATTCCATCAGACCTAATATGCCTGGTAAGTATCAGAAATATTTGGCTCTTACCTTGAGGCAGTTGTTATTGATATCTAAATTGGAATCCAATACCCAGTTTAGCTCCAGGCTGAGCTTTGTGAAGGTTGATGATGGTTATTTTGACTATTCCTTACCATGTTCTTGGGTATCTTTGATCCCTAATTCTCACTTAAGTACCATAAATCACCGCATAGAATTATCTACAAACCATGATCAGGGTTATTGCAATATCGAATTAAAAACCTTAAAGGATGCTATGGCTAGGTTGGAAGCCCCTTTGGATAAGTACTTTAATTTTATCTCTAATAAACCAGTACCTCCTTCCACTGGTGTATACTATTACGAATGTGAAATCATTCAAGAATGTACTGAAGCAACTGATTTTGTTCCATTATTATCGGTATTAGATTCGTCAGTGTCATCGCAGAATTCTCCTCATTTCACCTTGGGGTTTGCTAAAAGATATATTAATTACGAATTAAGAAGAGCTTCAACCCCTCCTTCTCCTGCTAATAGTCTTCATGGGTCTACCAAGATTGACTTGGAAGAGATTAAAAATGAATTGATGTTTAACCAGGATAACGTTATCAATAGACCTTTAAATGCAAGCATCGAAACCCTATTGGATGCTAAACCTGGAGAATTAAGGGGGAGCTTTGCATTGGATTTAAGTGATCTGCATTTTTATAATTCAATCAAAGGATCAGAATCTGCTCAGAGAACCATTTTGAATATGAACAGAAGGCTTTCGTCATTAAGTAGACAAAACATAGATGAGTTGGATTCAGGAAAAATCAATACTGAGATATC
This sequence comes from Yamadazyma oceani, assembly GCA_030569555.1. NCBI lineage: Eukaryota > Fungi > Ascomycota > Pichiomycetes > Serinales > Debaryomycetaceae > Yamadazyma > Yamadazyma oceani. The sequence continues at coordinate 162,099 of JAJMLF010000013.1, read as the reverse complement.
CTTCACCGCTAATTCATCCATGGATCATATCGATAATTCGAACAGTGAATCCATTAAAAATAAAAAGGTGAAGAAAAAGAACGTTTTGAAATCAGATGTGGTTGGATGTGGTATCAATTATATTGACCACAGTGTGTTTATTACTTTGAACGGGGTCTTGGTTAGGACTATAAAAAAGGAAGATTTGAGCTCTAATAATCCATTGAATGATAATCTTTTTTCAACCTCCAACTCACTGTTGGATAAATCTGTCTATCCAATGATTGGGTTCAAATTAAATGACGTATCTATAGCTGATAACTTTGACCCTACGGTATTACAAATTAAAACAAATCTCGGATTTCAAGATTTTAAATTCAATATTAACCACTACATGGATAAATTTAGATCACAAACTCAAACAAATCTCAATACAATTCTTTTAAAGCAGTCCCAGTCTGTTAACCAATCGGCAGATAATTCAATTGAATCTCAACTCTTAAACATTCATGATAAACCAGAGTTACTTAATAAGTTAATCAAAGGGTATTTAAACATGGAAGGTTACATTGATACTTTTAAAGCTTTAAATTCCGACCTTGATGACTTGAATGATACTATGTCTTCGTCGCATTGGTCTAATAATGACAAAGAGACTCTAAAGAGATCTCATGGAATAGAAAGACATGGATTGAAGAGTTATTTCTCACAGAATGAATTCGACAAGGCATTGGAGTTCTTAAAAAAGAACTACACCCCAATGTTTAAGGATGAAGAAGGGCTGAAATTATTATTTGAAATTAAATTACATAAGTTGATTTACCTTTTGAAAGTATATCTTGAGAAATTACTAAACTTAAATCAACATGAATTCGACTTTGAAAGTCGAGCTGGCTTATCATGTGACGAACTTTACTCAGATGCTTTACAACTAGTAACAAAGCTATACCAAGAATATGCCCATGATGAATCTAAAATTGAATCCGTTAAACAAGTGTCAGTGTTGCTCCTAATTAAAGACCAGAAAGGGTATGCAAATGTGCCTCACATGGTTTGCACTATCGATAATTATGAAGACAAAATGAAACAATTATCCGATAAAGTCAATAAAAAGATCCTCAAAGGATTGGGCTTTAATGCTACTTCTAACTTGGAATCTTTAATTCATAATGTGGATGAAAATATCAAATCCTTGAGTTTAAAGCATTTTGATAATGAATTCTCTCTAATAAACTTTGAAAAGGATCAATTGAGTTTATAAAGAGTATAGAAATGTATGAATTGACGACAATCATGATCATCAACCTCTTTTGGTCTTCTTTTTCTTTCTCTTTGGCTCCAACTCCTTAATATCATCATACTCTAACTTAACAGCACCCACGTCTTTAAAATGATGAAACACATCAGCCCCAAGATCTTTGGGAACTTCCAAATCAGCGAGAGTATCAATCTTATGAACATCTACCATTTTTAAAGAGTAACCACCCTTCTCCACTTGATCCATGGTAAGTTCTTTATGATTTCTTCTGGTAATGCCCATGATTATCGGCAAGAATTTCTCAAGATACTCATTCAAACTGTACCGAATATCAGTTCCAGGGGCAGTGCTATCAATAACGTAGTATAGAACAGCTTCATCACAGAAAAATGGTGGGGCCAAATCACTAACCTTAATCAAACATGATAGAATTAAGCTAGCAGTAGCAGGTCCAACTCCTTTAAGAATACACAATTGGTCCATGGCCTGTTTAGTTATAGCTATAAATTGCTTTATCTGATCTTCATTCTTCCAAAAAGAAGCCCTATCATCAAACTGCTTGATGGCTTCTAAAAACCCACACAAGGCTTTATTGGTGATATTTTTAATATCATCCTCAGAGTTTCTTCTTATATAATTACGAAGTATAGGTCTAAATTTTCCTACCACCAACTTCCAGTCTAGAAGCAATAGCACCTCTTTACTAGTTAGATAACATTCATTATTCTTTTGGTACCTTTCTTTCAAGGTTAATGGGAACTGTTCATGTCTCCAATCTTGAAGTTGCTTCAAGCTCCACTGCTTTTCATTGTAGGATTTCGAACTTTTTTCAGCAAAAGATTCAAGTATCCGAGGATAAAGAACCGTACTGGCTTTCAATATAGCATCAATTGAACTCTCCAACTCAGAGCTATCAGTCTTTTCTTCCTTTACAGGGTTGCCGGACATGGTGAGATAGTTGCGAAATTTATGTGAGTTTTGCGGCCCGGTGTCATTTTATAGCTTTTTTTTGCAGCAAAAAAAGATGCTTAAGTACTACAGTATGACATATGGATTCTACGTGGTATCCACCTATATTATCTATATACAATTAAATAGTCATAAGAATCACCCCCTGTTGACCACAGACACTCCTTCTCCCTTCATAACTGGCTCAGACACCCGTTGGGCCGGGGTAAAACTAATAGGATAAACCAAATCCAACACCATGTTCTGGATCAACGAATACACTTGAGAGCTTATCCAATACAACGTCAACCCCACAGGAGCATTCATGGAAATGGCCATCATAAATACCACCGACATTCGGGAAATATTGGCTACTGCATCAGTTAGAGTAGGTCTTAAAGTATTTCTCTGAGTTAATCTCAGGAGCTCCAAAGTCTTGAAGGTCCATTCCACATTACATAAAGATACAATCCCCAAGATTATGGGGGTAATATGCAAATGATCAAAGTTGGCAAGATCACCAAACCACAATAATCCTTCATTGTACAAACTGGGATCCAATGGCTTATTGGCTAAACTATCCCATGATAACCATCCACATAAGTTCCTCATGGTCACCGACATGGCTACCCAGAGGGGGATCTGAAACCCTGGCAAGATAAAGTTCTTCCATAGTTGAATATTGTGCTTTTTAAACAATGCCTTCTGTCTGTTTCTAGTCTCTTTGGCTGCTAATAACACAATCTGTTCATACTTCATGTTGGCCAACGGCGATTGCATGTTTATAGCTTTGGTATCATCAGAGGTACTAGCGTCCTGAAGTTCCTTCTCCGATTGCACTTTAGCCCGCTGGGCTCTTTTCCCAAGATTTAACTTAAGAATAGGATTGGTTCCGGTTATAACTGCTTTATATTCACTTTGCTTCTGAAGTCTTTTCCTCTGGAGCACCGAAAGCGGTAGGGTCCACAATGTCCTCAATGTGAATGTAGATATCGGTATAAGCCCCCACCAAGGGATCCCTGTGTACGTATGGGCTGCCTGAAACGACTCAGTCAAGGTGGTGACAATCACCAGTGGGTCGATGGAAAAGTTTCTTTTGGAGCTTCTAGAGATTCCTGGTCGTGTAAGCAGCAGACTCCCTACTACCATACCAGCCCCCGACAGTCTAATAGGCCCCAACCGTCGCATTAAACCTCCTTGAACCAGTATCATTGGTGCAATGGTATCAATTGGTCGAGATGGTTTGCAGGGTTTTTTGAGTGCGAGTTGACATTTTTTCATCAATTTTTCACTATCAACACATTCGTGGTACCGGTCTTCATGTCTAGCAGGTCAGATAGGGCATGTATGTTATGTGGGATCATCCAGACCTACAGAAGGTTTGTGGATTTCGGATGTCCCAACTGTGAAAGTGTTTTGCATTATCAAGACAACGACGATAATCAAGTCCAAGATTGTACTTCTCCATCTTTTGAAGGATTGGTGGCTTTAGGTGACGACAATAGAGAGTCTTGGGTGGCGAGATGGTTGAGAATAGATTCATTTGTAGCTGGATTGTATGCCGTGAAGATAAATGGAAAGCTCCCTCCTCATATTGTTAGCGATTTGGCTGACCAAAATGTCACTTATAGACCAAGAGATGGAAGTGCTGAGGATTAGAGGACACTGGAGGAGTCTGGGGTTTAACTTGTATATTATAATGTTTTATAAAAGTTCTTTGAATATATACTTAAACGAATATCATCGTAGTTGGCTGGCTGAGTTGTATAGTTGGTAGGGTTTAATTAAACAATCCTTCTATTTCATCAGTGGCCCTGTATAGTTCATTCACTGCCTCTTTCTTATCCCAGTTATTTCTGTGGGCCCATATGATATCCATCAACCGGGCCATTACGACTTCCAACTTTTCAATGTTACAATTGCTGGTGATTTCGATTATTCTCCTATCAAAGAGTTGCTCGTATCCATCGGGAAGAACAAGGGATTTCTTGTAATCTATTTGGAATGATTCTTCTGCTTCTGATTCTGACTCTGGTTCTGGCAATGGCACCTCTGGAGCCTGTTCACCAGATTCTGCTAGTTTTGCTGGAGTATTGGCAGTCTTATCCTGTTCTTGCTCTTGATGATCTACCTCCATTTGACCACCATTTATTTCTTCATCTCTAACCTGTTCAACTACTCTCTCTTCAATAGCCATCTGTTCAGGAGCAGCAACACCATTTTGTACAGATACTCCATTGTTCACAATGTCGTTTTCAACATTCTCAATCCCAGGCTTTATTACAGGATTATCAGTTCCGAGTTCTGGAGTTTGTTGCAATTGTTCTTGCTGCTCATTCAACACAAGATCCCCATTTTGAATTTTATTTTGTAGGACTTTATGATCTTCAAGGATTTTTGCTTGTTTCAACAACTCTCTTCTTCTCATATCCTTACAAGCTTGTAAAAATTCAGGAGTACTGATATCATCTATTCCGAATTGTGCATTGGTTAACATCTCATTAGCCTTAAGTATTCTTTCTCTATCTCCTGAAGTGATAGAATCTTGAACTATCATTTTAATATCTTTTAAGAATTGTTTAGGTTCGGAGTAGTACCCATTCCAGAGTCTTTCTTCCACTATATCCAAATCAATATTATGATAATATTTACCGGTGTGGACTTCTTTGATCATGTTTTTATGTTCTGAATCAGTGGCTCTTTCATACAAAATCTCATAATTATTCAAAGGATTTTGTAAGATTTCAGGATAGAATAAATGTGACAAAAGGTTTTCATCAATTATTGGTTTTTTAAATCTCTTATATCTAACTTTAAATAAATCCATTAAGCTAGCCAATTTGATTTTCAAGGTGTTTTTCAACTTAGTGTCCAAATACTCTTGTTGTTTTAACTTTCTTTTAGTTAATTCTTTATCATTGACCTTTTCTTGTTCGATCACTTTCAATTTTTTTAGTTTTCTTTTAGGTCTATTATTTAAATCGTTCACGAACTCGTATGGTTTCATCAACAAAGTATCTTTCAACATCTTAAAATATTCTCTTCTTTGACTTACATCTGGATTATGCAATAACACATTATTAGTCTCATTGTTTAAGCCGAAAATTAATTTGATTTCAGGATCTAAATTATCCATATTAGTCTCAGAAATCCCCAACAATAATATCTTTTCGTTGCTTTTCAAGGATCTTAATAAACTGGCCAAAGTAGCTTTTGCAGAATGAGGGATCACCTGGAAGAAAATATCAATATTGGGAATAAATATGATAGAGGGTTGATGTCTTCGAGCCTCAATAAATGTTTGGACTATTGTCAGCTCTGGTGTTTTAGTGGGATCTTCAAAGATCGATCCCATATCCAAAGATTGAACTTGAAACCCCTCTAAATAATTCAAGATAGCAGATCCAATATATTGCTGTCCACTTCCATTATCACCACATATCAACAAATGTGGTTTACAGATTCTTGAATTTTCTAAATTCTTCAACAACTCTTGTCTAGCAAATCCCCCATCTTTATCATTGACAGTAGGGTCTATATACAATGCTTCATCTAATTGAGTCCGTTTCTTCTGACCCTTAAAATGAATAGAATCAGGTAACAAACTCTTTAATTTTTCAGCAACTTCATTAAATTGAGGATCCAAAAGACATTTTAAATGCTGTGGTAACGGAGATGAAGTAGATGTAGTTGATCTAGCGCTTGAAGGAATGATTTTGTCTACTGCATGCATAAAATCCTTAGCAATTATTTTAACTTTTGAAGGAGCCACTTGTAATTTTTCATTAGTTTGGTAAATTTGGGGATATTTTCTTTGAATGGAATTGAGAGCAGCTTCAGTACACAAAGCCCGTAAATCAGCACCCCCATAACCTTTTGTCAAATCAGCAATCTTTTCAATAAATACATCAGGCAAAGGTGGGTTCCATTTTTTGGTATGAATCTTGAGAATTTGAGCTCTAGAATTTGCATCTGGTAATGGAAAGTAGAATTCTCTATCAAATCTTCCAGGTCTTCTTAAAGCTGGATCAACAGAATCAGGTCTATTTGTGGCACCAATGACAATTACTTGTCCTCTATTATCCATACCATCCATGAGAGCTAATAATGTCGACACAATTGAAGCATGTATCTGTTCTTGTTTAGAAGATCTGACGGGTGCTAACCCATCAATTTCATCAAAAAAAATGATTGAAGGCTGTTGATTTTTGGCTTCTTCAAATAATAATCTTAATTGTCTTTCAGCTTCTCCTACCCATTTACTTAGACAATCAGCCCCTTTCCTCATGAAAAAGGTAATTTTTCTAGTGGATGTAGAACAACTGGAAGCCAATGCACGAGCCATTAAGGTCTTACCAGTACCAGGAGGACCATGAAAAAGTACTCCACGAGGAGGAGTAATAGCAAAATTTTGATAAAGTTCAGGATAGAGTAAAGGTAATGCAACCATCTCCTTTAATTGATTGATATAATTATCTAGTCCACCCACAGCAGAAAAATCGATATTCATATCTACTCCTAAGGGATCTGTATCACTTAAATTACTCTTCTTCTTATCTTTGGAATCAGGATTGGCTGTCGAAGTCCCGACCAATTTAGTATTATTTAAAGTACTACCCATTTGCTTATCTGAAGATTTTTTGGTGATGGTAGCACTTCCATTTATAGGAGCAATTTCATCATCAGAAGAATCAGAATCACTAACGTTTTGCCCAATAGCCGTTAAGGAATTATTAGTATTAGTTAAACCAGGAATTGGGATTCCACCAGGAGGAATATTAGTTCCAAATAATGAAATGACATCACTGCCCCCAAAGGGACCAGCAGTAGGGAATAATAAATTCCTATAATCAGATTTAGCAGCAGTATTAGGTCTCCCTCTCCTACCTTTAGTACCAAAGGAAGGAGTCAAAGGCATCGAACTTGGCTCTAATTGTCCATCGTTGCTTATGGGAGGTGGTATAGAATAATCAATCTTATTTCTTTCTCGTAACTTATGCTTGATTGGTTCAGGATCAGGTGATGAATCATACAAATTAGCAATCTCCTTTTTAATATCATCTTCCTCATCATCGTCATCATCATCATCATCATCATTATTGCCCCCACTGTCATTCTCGCCATTGTCATCTCCTCTTAACCTTCTCCCCCTTCTCCCTCTCAGACTACTTATTTCAACAGACCGGGACCGGGATCTAGATTGTTTCTTCTTTCTGGCAGTCCCATACTCATAATCTTCTGACATCTCGTCATCATCATCAGAAGCCACGAAATTCCTCTCATTGAGTTTTCGGGTATCAGCATCCGACAATTCATCGTCGTCGTCCTCAAAGTCATCATCAGAATCCAACCCAGCAGATCTGTGACTTCGTTTTTGGGTCCTCCTTCGTTTCCGGCTGGTGGTTATATCATCATCACTCTCATCATCATCCTCCACGTAATCATCCTCGCCCTTATCGTTGTCTGAGGGAGAGGACTCCGATATATCATCATCATCGTCATCACTACCATCGCCAGCACCAACTGGGGCATCGTAGCCGTCTCCACCACCATTCTTCTTGTCATTCAAATCACCATTAACACCGTCACTGCCGTCGCCGTGGAACTCGTCATCTTCAGAATCTCCAATCTTCAGCCTGGTGGATCTGGTCATGGCTCCCAGATGCTTCTCAGGATTATAACTTAGCGTAACCAAGAAAATCTTCACTTGTAGCTGGTAGACCTTTTGCTTATCTTGAACGCGACACCAAATGTGAGTCCTACCGATTTATTTACCAATCACGTAGCAATAACAATTGCAATAAAATTGAACAAGCAGAACACTGTGGCCACCAGAATCGATAAAGCCAATAAAATCAACAAATAACTTCCAAATACCAAAGAAATTCAATGGTCTTGGTGGGGTTTTTTGCTAGTGGATAATGCAAACACTCTGAAAAATTCCCTGTCGCACTTGTGCAAATGGTGAGGAATTTCTCATCCAAAAATGGCTTTTAATGAGAATAATTGCAAGGTAGCACGGAGCTCAACCGACGGGTTATGGGGTCTATATGGGTGCTAGAAGCAAGACCCCGGGTCATATGGGACCCTTGAAAGCACTCAAGAGATTAGGGAAGATATAAAGGCAAAAAAGCACAATTTCGTCCGTTGGAGACGTGGAAATCACCATCTATACGAAATGCCCCCGGACATTAGAGACTAACTTCCACCTGTAGTTGTCTGCAACATGTTTTGGTACATAAAGTAGGTAAATTTTGCAGCCAATTGGTATGGCATAAGAGGAAAACTGCTGCCAGCAAACGTGCGAGGGGCACGACCAGCCCCATACCGTCTCGACCAGCCCCAACCACGCGAGCCGACTGGCCCCAACCACGCGAGAGGAGCAGGGTCGGAACGAAACTGGGCGTGCCCCCCGTGCCCTAACGGAGTAGGAGGGCCAGGTCTACCCCGTCCGTTTACGAGGGGACCATAACGGCACGATCCGAGCAGTGTCGGAAGGAGCTAGAATGGTACCCAATAGCTACCACAGTTGGTCAATTACGAATGCCAGGGGAAAACTATAAATTAACAGTAATTCTACTGTTTATTCCCCTTGAAAATCCATTAGAACCACCATGGGAAAAGAACAAGCCTTATTAAAACACGTTTTATCATTACCAAAAACTCAACTCTCTCAAATTAGAGGTAAGCCTCATGAAGTGTTGAAGGTCATCGATAGCTTTAGTGCTAGATATACTGATCCAAGGGATATTTTTATGCATATTGGAGACAAAGCATCTCTTATTGCAGATGAAATGAAAAAGGTTCAACCACAAACAATGATTGAATTAGGAGGATATGTTGGATATTCTGCTATTTTATTTGGGAATGAAGTCAGAAATTTTAATGGCAAGTACCATAGTTTTGAGATTTCTGAAGACATGGCAAATATTGCTCGTCATTTGATTGAACTTTCTGGTTTAGATAAAATCGTCGATATCATAGTGGGACCAAGTGGTACTACTTTACCTAACTTTTTTGATTATAATAAAGGATCAGGTAAAGTAGGAAATGCTAATCCAGTAGATTTTATTTTCATCGATCATGATATGGGATTATATTATGATGATATCAGGCTCTTGGAGACCGTTGGGGCTATCAAGAAAGGTACTGTAATTGCTGCTGACAACATTATTATTCCTGGTGCTCCTCTCTATCATAATTATGTCCACTTGAACAAGGAGCAAAAACAAGCATACCTCAATGTATTCCCCAATTCTCAAGGGCAAGAGTTTGTGGGAAGACCAGAGATTGAATACGAGACTAAGTTGCTCGAACATCATGGATTGATTCACGATGCCATTGATATTTCGAAATGTGTTAGTGCATGAACTTCCGGGCAGATCTTCTAAGGCAACATTACTGAATGTTCTAGGGATAATGTTATCAACTAGGGCTACGGTGCCGGCAATTACTCTAAAACATGTATACGTTTTGTTTTGTTTTGTGTTCTATTTTGTTACTGTATTTGTAATTCCTGGTATTGCATATACGTACTTTTTTTGCAGCCAAAATGTCGCCTCAGCAATTTGCAGACCGCCTGCTTCCGGTTTCTTCTCTCTTCCAATCTCTCTAGAATCACTCTCCGCCGTCCCTGGCTTCCCCAACATAGTGTTCTCAGGACCATATCGCTCACTTGTGGCTATTCATCAGTACACTCAGGACCCTTATCACCACTGGTCTCTCGAAGCCTCAATATTTTGTGTCCTTCAAAAACAATCGAATAGTCATTGACTTGACCATGTTTCTCCAAGAAGCATAGATAGCTACGGTCAAGGCCCTTGGGCATGATATCATACTTATGTTAAGCACTTCTCGGCCAGTTCGTCGCCGGTCTCGACTACAACGAGTCAGTGGTGCTATCAAGACTTAAACTTTTTGGTCAACCAAAACTGATAAACTATAATTATATTCAACTACACGGCAGCGATAAGATTAACTACAACTTGGGCACATCCACTATAAGGAGTACAGATATACCCATCAGTGATATAATGCCCTGAAAATTGTCCCAGAGAACATCTATTGCAGTTGTAATCGGTGTACAGATCCACAAAACAGTCATCATCAGCGAGAGATGTACCATTAGATCTCTTTTTGGCTGCTTTATTGCCCAAGTCTTGCTGGCCCTCCATGTCAAATGAACCACCGTAAGCTAGTGTTGGTAATATGACGCAAACACCGCCCATATTCCATCACTGAAGTCATTAATTTGGCTACGCTTTTCTAAAAAACAGGTATAGTTTGCACTTAATCCCATTGTATTATAGTAAGCTTGTCAGTTACAGGATTGTAATTAAACACCGTGATATCACAGAGCAGCTTTTACATGTCTTACTGGTTCCGACTAGTACCATCTGGATGGCCAACAAAATACAATACTTTATTGCTAAATATCTCAAAGCTAGTGTCTATCCCAGGCTTCAGTCTTAACAGCTTAATTATCTACACAGCAAAAGGTTTCTAATTAGGGATACAATGTAAACTTTTAACGTCTTAGCAAGACCAATAACATACTGCCCTTCTGTTCTTTCGCAAGTATGAGTCAAAGAACATGGTCTACAGCATCAACTTATCATTGTTGTATATGAATGAATTGATAAGAAACACTAATAACTTGCAGTTCTTTTCACGATTGGCAGGAATAAATTTACACCTGAAATTTCCCTCTTTATCGAGCTGTGTTGTGAATATAAGGGTGTTGAATCCATTTGGTATACATTTCAGGTTATCGTTTGGTAGGTTTACACTATTGTATATTTACAGGTCTTTGCTATGCTTAATCATACCGGTTGTAGAGCCGATAACAATGACAACTTCTGACAACTATTTACAAGCCAGTTTTACTGATCCTTTGGTGGTAATCTAGTAATTGGCAATGGATGATTCTTTGAGTTTGCATCTTTACCATATGAAATATTCTTTAACGGAATAACGAAATTCAAGTTCCTCTCGGATTCCTTAATATTCAATCGATCTAATAACTTTCCAGACAATGTTGGAATAATTGGTTGAATCAATATAGAGCAGATTCTAACTGATTCACAAGCCAACAAGATGATATAGTTCCGCAATAATAGATTCTCTTTAACACTTATTCCATTCTTAATCAATTTATTATAAGCCCAAGGTTCAGTAAGTTGTAAAAACTGATTAGTCAATTCCAATACTGCCCACCAAGTTTGAATAGCCTTCATATTCTCAAAATTCTTCATATGGAAATCCATCGACAGGTATAACGTTCCTAGCTTATCTAAAAGATCTTTCTTAGTATTCAAGATGGAATTCACATGGTCTTTATTAATAACATGGGCTCTTATAAGCAGATCAATATCATCGAATGCTCCTCGATTGTAATCTTCAACTGCTTGTTGTATATCAAAACTCTTACCTCCACACCTAGTCATAATATTAGCATACTTACCAATCAAGTTGTCTCTGGTAAAATTGAAATACTTGGTGCTATAATTACAATCATTGCTGATATTGGAGTATTCCATCAAGAAGAACCGTAACGAGTCTTCCCCATAGTAATCACAAGTTTCAACTGGATCCACTACGTTTCCCAAACTCTTACTCATTTTAAACCCTTCACTTAACCAATGAGAGTGAACTAGTACTTGTTTAGGTAGATCTATTCCAGCAGCCATCAAGAAGATTGGCCAATAGATACAATGGAATCTTATGATATCTTTTCCAATAACATGGACGGCCGGCCATGGATTTGTGTTATCACCGATGTAAACTCGGTCACCGTTGGGCAAACTTTTCAACTGAAATGTATCAGGAAACCCACAGCTAGTTATATAGTTAAGTAATGCATCGAACCACACATAGATTTTCTGGTGTGGATCATTAGGAACCTCAATACCCCATTGCAACCGAGTTGATGGTCTAGAAATCGACAAATCACTCAACTTTTCATACTTCAATTCGGCCAAAAGCTCTTGGTACTTATTCTTGGGAATTATAAACTGGGGATTACCTTCAATAAAATCAATCAACTGCTGTTGGAATTGTGATAATCTAAAGAAATAGTTGATCTCGCTATGATATTTTACCTCATTCTTTGTCTCCATAGACACCATTTTCCCATGCAATTGTTCAATCTGACTATCCGGATAAAAGGTTTCATCACTAATCGAATACCATCCACTGTGTTCACCTTTATATATCAACCCTTTTGATTCCATCAAGCCCCAAAACTGTTTAACAGTATTGACATGATCTTCATCTGTAGTCCTAATGAACCGGTCATATTTTATATTAACCTTATTGGCCAACAGCTTAAAGTTAGGAGATACTTTATCAACCAATTCCTTAGGGCTAATGCCCTGTTGTTGTGCTACATTCTGGATTTTCAACCCATGTTCATCAGTTCCAGTGGTGAAAAATGCCAGGGTTTGGGGATCAAGTTTCTCCCATCTGTTTCTTACATCACACAACAACATGGAATATAAATGGCCGAGGTGGGGACTAGCATTCACGTAGAAGATGGGTGTGGTTATATAGAATGGTTTGTGACTTACATGGGCCCATCGTGTCAACTGTCTTAGGGCCTTCATTGATGCAACTGAAAAATTTCATCGCACTAATGTACATTAAATAGGGCCGTAGCCGTAATCAGCCAGGCCATGGACCTGGGACTATGGCTAGGAGCTGGCCACCAGCACTACATAGCAGGGCTGGTCTGTATGTAGTGCTGGCCTTAAGCTATAAACTATGAGATATAAACAGGGTGTAGAAAGTGTAGAAAGTGTAGAAAGTGGTGTCTCGTGTAGACTTATCACGTACTGATAGTTTCCTTCTCAACAAAGATGGCCATCAATGCAAACACCGTGTAAAACAATCCTAACGGATAAGCAATCAAGGCTCTAACATTATGTAACTTCAACACCACCACAAAAAATGCCGAAGCCGAATAGGTGCACCATGACACGGCCACAGCACTTAAAGCATAACCAATAGAATTATCCAATGAGAAAAATACTCCCAATATACTAATCAACACCAATGGTAATAGACAATAACCAATAACCGAAGCTGATCTAACCAAATCAATTTGCACTTTATCACTCATCAACTTGAATAATACGTGTAAAGTAATGATTCCAAATAATCCCACCCCATATATATATCCAAACTGGACCTTACCTGCCAATAATAACAAGGTCCCGAATAACATCACAAACAAAATGGGCCCGGCCAAATCAGAATCAGCCATGATATCACTGGTGATATTTTGATTTAATGGATTCAATACTGCTAATGTCTTTCCCTTTATATGTTGGAAATTAATCCCCAATTCTTCCAATAATGGTGGTTCATTTGGATACCCCGAGGTGCCAAATGCTGCTAAAACCCCACCTGGTAACTCTCCCACTCCCATTGACCCAGCCATATCAAATCCGGTTCCAAATGACGAGTCCATGGATCCAAGGTTATTACCACCGGGCCCCATGCTTCCCATTCCACCAACACCACCAGAGCCCATTCCACCAGCACCCATGCCCATCCCGGTGCTAGAGGCTTGAGGCTGGGCCCCATAGGCGTTAGAATAATTGGATTGATAGAATTGCATGTTCAGTGGATCATTATTGACTTGCTGATAATATGCCATTTTTCACCTGCTCAAGCGACGGTAAAGTTTTTCAAATCGGTATACAATTGTAATTTGGAGGAGTAGTATCAAGTAGCAACACCGTTTGAAGCCGTTAGAACCTATTAAAAGCTGTTATGTAGTTGTGGATTCAGCGTACGAACGGGTTCTGTTTGGCGTTTCTCACTAGTGAAACAGCCATTGCGCAACGTCGCCCCGCCATCGCCAGGGCCTGCGCGCGCCGGGCCCAGCGCGCACCCGCTCCCCATCTCGTCGGTGGAATCATTTCTTCAAACCCACCCCATCCATTACACATATCCACCGGCCATGTCACAGTCGTTGATAGTATTCTCACCTTCCGGGGAAGTACATTATCAGTTCAACAACAAAATCATTCCCTTCAATGATTTAATCGAAAGCGTAGTCAACGAGACCTGCACAGAGTTGGAACTCAATTTCTTCACCACATCAGCAAACCAAAAACGATTCTATTGTTACAGAAGAGAAGGAGTTTATGCCGCCATGTATTTCGATTTGGTTACTACCATTGATAACGAAAAGATCAAACAGACGCTAGTAGGGGTTTTAAAGACATATTCTAAGCTCATAGATGATAATGACCCCCAACAAGATAAATTGAAATCATTAATCGATTATCAGTTCAACCAGTTGATGAAGCTACAACAAACAGAAGGAACCGGTTCGGGAGTTCAAACCCCCACGAGGACAGACACACCACCACCTGGGAACTCTAAAGGAGCCAAGAAACAACAATCCAAAAAGATGAGAAAATGGGTAGACGGGGAAATGGTAGAGGATTCTACTGGGGCATTGGATTTCTCTGAATCGTCTAATGCAGCACCAGGAAACGGACAAGTTGATCAAGAGATGTTGAAGGTCGATAAAATGGCCTTCAAAAAGGAAAATGACCTTGTGTTGGTGAATGAGTTAAATGATATCATTGGTGATAGTGATGACTCCAGTGATGAAGAAGAAGAAGATAATGGTAATTCCAATTCCAATACCTTTTTCTCAAAGCTCACGTCGTATTTTGGGTCCTCTATAAACATCGAGGAGGTGTCTAAACAATTCAATGATCAATTGATCAATAAGAATATGGCTCCTCAAACAGTTAAACAAATTCTCGATCGAATCAAAAATAAGCTCAAAGGGAAGTCAGTGACATTGAATGACTTCAAACAAGCTTTGATAGATGAGTTGACCAAGATTTTATCCCCAAATATCTCCACTGATTTGTTATACGATATCAAATCGAAGGCTGGTAATAATAATAATAGACCCTATGTAATATCAGTGGTGGGAGTCAATGGAGTAGGGAAATCCACTAACCTAGCCAAATTGGCGTATTGGCTCTTACAAAATAACTTGAACGTATTGATCTGTGCCTGTGATACATTCAGATCAGGAGCTGTAGAGCAGTTAAAAGTTCATGTCAATAATTTAAAAACCTTGAATTCCAATCTTGATTCAAATGCCAAAATAGATATCTTTGAAAAGGGATACGGTGGAGGAGACCATGTTGTGTCTACTGCCAAAGGGGCCATCCAATATGGAACCCAAGACCACTATGATGTCATATTGATCGATACGGCTGGTAGAACTCATTCAAATGCTAAATTGATGGCTCCTTTAAAGAAATTCGGTGATGCTGCTAATCCCGATAAAATCATTATGGTGGGGGAGGCATTGGTAGGAACCGATTCCGTCGAACAAGCCATAAACTTTAATAATGCTTTTGGGAATAAGAGGAACTTGGACTTTTTTATAATTTCTAAAGTCGATACTGTTGGTGATTTGGTGGGGTCAATGATTAATATGGTAATGGCTACTAACGTTCCCATTTTATTTATGGGAACCGGACAAACATATACCGATATCAAGAGATTAAATGTGAAGACTATTGTGGATATGCTCATGAAATAGAGCTGGTTCAGTAGTTAAGTAACCTACATAGTTAAGCAACTTTAATAGTTTAATAATAATATGAGCTATCGTAGCGCTTACGTAAGCGAGGTTCTCGTCCGTGCCCTCACCGAGTGAGATCATGGCCGTCTCTGGTGTCTCCAACTATTGCAACTATTCCTTGCAACTTACTACAAGTGATTCAGAAAACTTCTTTGAGTCTTTACTTTTTTGCTATATTGTTGCTGTTGTCCTGTATTTTAGTGGGATTGCCACAAAAAAACTAGTGGGTGATGGGATTTCTTAAAAATCCTAATGAAAGATTGTTCTTAAATGTTAATGTTAACAGGGCTGCTGAGTTGGTTGACAAAGAGATTTCATCGGACCATGAAAAGAATTCCAAGCCCAAAAAGATCAATCCCGTATTGATCTGTCAATTCAATGGCCTTAACAAAAAAACTAAACGGAAATTGGTCACAAATAATCCTACCTGGGACCAGGTACTATCATTTCCATTGAAGAACTACGACAAAGGTCTGTTGGTTGTTCTAAGTGTTTGGGATAAACATAGAAGCTATAAGAATTATTTGGGTGAGTT
Source organism: Yamadazyma oceani (assembly GCA_030569555.1). Lineage (NCBI taxonomy): Eukaryota > Fungi > Ascomycota > Pichiomycetes > Serinales > Debaryomycetaceae > Yamadazyma > Yamadazyma oceani. The sequence goes on along the minus strand of JAJMLF010000013.1, from coordinate 145,755 downwards.
GAGGGTGGATGTTGCTGACTTGTTTAAGCGGTCAGATAACCATAAATTCGGTTCTCATTGTGATCTTAGATGGTATAAGTTATACTCTAACAAGTCACATAAATCATTTGTCACTGGTTCTTTGTTGTTATCGTTTGAATTGGTGGTTAAACAGAAGAGGAGTTTCATGAAAAAGGCCGAAACTTTGGATGAAATTGCGGTGGACGATGGGAATATCAAATTGAAATTGGAACCAGCCTCTCGTCAGAATACTGACACCAACAACATCAACTCTACCGAGTCTCCAAAAGATATGTTTAATCGATTTGAAGATATGAATGTTTCAGAGGCGGAATTTGCAGCTGTTAGTGCTACTGACGTCAGAAAAGAGCAATTGTTTAATGACTGGTATAATACCTTAATTTTCACAGGTTCAGACTCTAAAGGGCTGTCGATTAACGACCAAGGATTTTATACTGATTCCGGGGATCTAACAGATCTTCTGTCATCAGAAATCGATACAGAATCCATGTCGAATGCTGAGAGAGTATCATTAAAGGAAAAGGATTCAGATGATCCCAACTTACAACCTAGTAGGTTTCTTCAACGGAAAATGCTGGAGAATTTTGAATCTCAGAAAAGTGACCAACTAAATATCTCTGATAGGAGCTCTATTTCTGATGGTTCTATAATATCTACAGATTTCACAGACAACAATTCGGATGCATCTTCGATTGTTTTCACTACTGATAACGAAGAAGGAGATCAACTCGAATTCGATGATAATGTAGCCGAACTTGGGCCCAGCAATAGTAGTAGTGACAAATTGACTGAACTACCAACCCCTGTAAAGTTCACGGAAAAGAAAAAGAAGTTTAGATATAGACGTCCTTCCAGGTCAAAGACAAAAGGAAAATCCAAGTCAAAGAAGTTTATGGATAAATTTGAAATAAAAAACAGACAAGTTGATGGAGTTCTCTTTCTTGAAATTGTTTCTTGTACTGATTTACCTACTAGAAGAAGATTAGGAGGGATTGGTAGGTTCGATATGGACCCATTTGTAGTGGTTACTTTTGGAAAAAAGACCGTTAGAACTAGTTGGAAACGTCATAATTTGAACCCAGTATTTAATGAAAGGTTAGCATTTGAAGTCCTTAACAATGAAAAGAACTTTGATGTTCATTTTCTTATTTTGGATAAGGATAGATTTTCCTTGCATGATGATATTGCAAGTGTTGCCATTCCTTTGGAAGACTTGACAAAGACTGCTACTGCCAACTTTAAAGATTTATATTCACTTCGTGATGCGGGGCTTTCTACCGAATCGATAGATACCAAAGAGGAATTTACTGATAGCGATGCTCCCAATAATGAAAATATCACAATTGTGGATGACAAGAATTTGGTGGAATCCATGGAAAAAAAATTAATAAGAAAGAAGTTGATCATGAGACAATCGGATACGACTAAATTTAAAACCATGGATTTGGCACTCAAGTTAACTGAGAGTAAATATGTTGACTCTTGTAATCCAAGACTAAAGATCAGGGTTAGATACGAGACCTATGACGTGTTAAGAAGAAACTTTTGGACTCGGTTGTTAGATCAATATAGTCTTAATGATGGGGAATCTGATAATAATATAGAGAAGAAATATGATTATATTGAATTAATCTCTTTATTAGATGCATTGGGATGTGAAGACAGTGACCGGGTTGTCAACAGGTTCTTTGAGAAATACAACAAACTGCCATGGGGTGGAGATATATTGACGATTGGCCAGATTTGTGATTGTCTAGAAAGTTATGTTAGTTCCGAAAGTAATAGGGACAATAAGCTTTTTGAGATAGAAAAATGCCCCAACTGTTTAAACAAACGGTTGATTAATAAACATGACATCGATATCGTCACTCATTTCGCCATTTGTGGATCTAAAGATTGGAGTATAGTTAATAAGTTGTTGGTCTCGTCATATGTTACTCCTCAGTTGGCCTCTAAGAGATGGTTTACAAAAATATTAATTAAAATCAGCTACGGAAAATATCAATTAGGATCAAACTCTGCCAATATTTTGGTTCAAGATAGAATGACAGGAATAATATTGGAAGAAAAAATGGGAGTTTATGTCAGATTAGGGATTAGATTACTCTATAAAGGATTGGATTCCGCTAATAGAAGTAGAATAAGAGGAGTCATGAAAAGACTTAGTGTAAAACAGGGAGTTAAATTTGACCAACCAGATTTAAAAAATGATATTGCGTCTTTTGTAAAGTTTCACAAACTTGATTTGTCTGATTGCCTTGAGTCTGATATTTCTAAGTATAAAACCTTTAATGAATTCTTCTACAGAAGATTAAAGCCAGGTTCTAGACCAGTGGAAGCTCGGGATAATCCTCAAATTGCAAGTTCACCAGCAGACTGTAGATGTGTGGTGTTTGATACAGTATCCAAGGCTACCGAATTATGGATTAAGGGAAGGAATTTCACAGTTGCAAAATTATTCAACGGGAATTTTGAAAATCTAGAAACGACAGATATTTACAAACATGACAAATGTGCCTTGGGTATATTCCGGTTGGCACCCCAGGATTATCATAGATTTCATTCTCCCGTGGACGGTGTCATTCAAAGTATCAAATTCATAGATGGAGAGTACTACACAGTAAACCCCATGGCTATTAGATCTGAATTAGATGTTTTTGGAGAAAATGTAAGGGCTTTAATTTCTATCAAAACGGAAAACTTTGGAACAGTTATAATGATTCCAGTGGGGGCAATGATGGTTGGATCTATTATATTAACCAAAGGAGTAGGAGAAACAGTGAGTAGAGGTGAAGAAATGGGTTACTTTAAATTCGGAGGATCAACCATTGTATTACTATTTGAAAAGAGTAAGTTGCAATTTGATTCAGACTTGATTAACAATTCAAGTTCATGTATCGAAACTTTAACTAGAGTTGGTCAAAGCATCGGGCATTCACCAGGAGCCCCTGAATTTACTCGAAACCGGATTGACTTCATCAAGCTTTCTAAAGAATCAAGAAAAAATTTGATCAGAGTGATCACTGGAGGAGATTTAGCAGATGGTAAAGAAGTCAAAAACTGGGAGAGTGAAAACATTAGACTCACAAACAGCGATGTCAAGTCAGTTTTTGATGATGAAGAGCAAGACGATGAAGATGAAGAAGATGAAGAAGATGATGATAATGACAACAATTTTTAGACATTAACGATAATTTTATGTTCTATATTTGCATATAATATACGCCATACAAAAATTGACACAACAAAAAAAATCTATAAACCCTCTATTTTCTATCTATTTCGATTACTTTTGACATTTAATGAATTCGTCAGAAAGGAAATTACTGACAGCACAAAAGTTGTCATTGTAACAATCGGTAGTGATCTCTGTATTGTTAGCACACTGTGGGACATATGGACTCCTACGGTATTGTAAGTCAGTATACAATTGATTGATTTCAATATTGGTAGGATCGGACATCTTTTTTAACACATATTCATTCCAGAAAGTACCATTAATTGGAGCTAATTGTGGCCAGGTTCCATTAACATCATAAACTTCTCTTGGTGAGTAACTAAATTTCCATTCTGGTTCAGCTCCTCCGTTAACAAAAGTTTCATTCAACTCGGTGTAATAACTATAACTATTTCTGATATTGAAGGATTTGTCTTCAACTTCGTAGTATCTAAAAGAAGGATTAAAGTCAGATCCAGGAGTGACTGACTGGGAGATCCAGGCCATATTAGCCACATCTTCCGAAGAATTTGAAGAGAATAAGATCTTGAATTGGTCTCTATGGGTATGACCAAAGAAGATGTTAGCCACAGTGTATGGACTAAATCTTTCAATAATCTTTGCAAAGATCCTGGATTGGATTGGTAAAGCATCATAATCACTAGAAGGGATATGAGCCAAGATCCATACTCTTTGTTGCTTTTGTTCACTTTCTACCAACTCATTGATTAAGAATTCCCATTGGCCAAAGGGGTCAGGATTCAGCATCAAATTAATGTAGTTCCACATATTCTTTTGGTAGTAAGCATTGGAATTCAACCCAATAACTTTTAATCCTCTTTTAGTGATGGTAGAAAATCCGGAATAATGATCTTTGATTTCAGCTCTTTCACTCTCTGGAAGCCATCCATCATTTACCCAAATTTCACTCATCAATTCTGCATTGTATTGGTACGAGTTGTTTGGATCTAAGTGTTGTGGAGCTAATTGTCCGTATGGGAAAGTATCATGATTACCTAAGGCCGGGAAAACTGGGATTTGACCTAAGTGATCTTTCATGGCTTTGAAACCCAATATTTCTGCTTCTTTGGTTACTTGTGGAGTACAATGAACCTTATCATGATCGACCAAGTCACCGGTGAACAAAGTAAATTCAAATTTCTTTTGATCTTGAATACTGGAAATAAATCTTAAAGTATTGTTAACCAACACCAAGGGAGGATCACATTTATATCCTCCAAAAGTAGAAGCAGGAAACATAACTGAATCATAACCTCTACCACCAACTAAGTCATAGTTTTCACCTTTGACAAAACTGCCATTGCCAGCGTAGTAAGCATCTTGGTAAAAGGAATAGTCGAAATCTTCTAATGAAGGATCAACAGAAAAGTACTTGTCAGTAAAGTTATAATTCTTCATATCTGGTAAATGTTTGTTATATGATTCAGGCAAGCAGCAGATACCAGAAGTACAATTGGCTTCTGAACCAACTTGGTATCTTAACTCAGTATGAAAGTCGGTGATGTGCAACACATTGAACAACTCTCTATCTTTAACATCGATTCCATAATCAGGTTCCGAATGATGTTTTTGTTGTTTGCGGGGCCATTTAGATTCAAAATCAAAGATCGAATCTACGTCAGGAGTTTCAGGCAAATCACAAGCCTCTTTACCTTTATAATAACAATAATATTCCAAATCCAATTCACTAGATAAATTGAAGTTTCTTAACATATGCATGAAGTCATTATCAAACAAGTTAACTGAAGTTTCTATCCCGAACCCAGAATCAAAGCTATCAATTTTGGGTTCAGTTAAATTGGTTTGAGTGGTAATGAAGAAATCAACCGTATCACATTTGGTAGGATCACCATCATTCAAAGCAAGACAATACTTGAACAAAGTAAAACTTATCAAGTGTTGGTTGGATGGGTCCTGATCAATCAAGTTTCTAGCATATTTGATTTTGTGCTTACAAGCATCACAATCAGTACCGTTAAACGAAGTCAAAACCTTCAAATGCTTATTGATATAGTCAATTGAAGGGTTAGGTAAGCTGTTGAACATCTGATTAATCAAGTAACTTTCTTCATTTTGGCTTATCTGTTTTTCAAGAGAATTTTTACCGGGAATAGCATGCCCAACAGCTGTAGAAGCCAATAGAGCTCCAGTTAACAAACTGGCAATCTTCATGATATTGCTTTAGGAATGGAGAGAAGACCAGAGGCAGAAGGGAAGAAGAGGGATACCCAAGGTATTTATGTCCATGGGACAATACCAGTGTAAACGTGAATACGGAACTGGTAATGTGAACACAAACAAGGAGGATTTAGAGCACTGAAACAACAATAAAGTTTCCAACCTTATTACGGATCTGTATTACCGTAGATATATAAGCTCACAATGGCCCCGTGAAGCTATAAATGTTGCCAGTTATGCCTTTTTAGCCGCGTAGCCTTCCATAAATCCCCACTCCATGTTGCTACCCGAAAAGCTGCAAAAACAAAAAAATATCAAAAAAGAAAAGCACATAAAAAAAGGTTGCAAAATATGCACGTAATTACTTTACCCAATTAGGCACAATTAATCCGCATGTAGCTTTGGCTCTGTAAATAATCACTCCAACCGGATAGCACATGGGAGCCTCTGAACTCCTATTTATTTCTGTTCCGCTTATTTGGTTCTTAGATGTAGGAGTTTGGCAATTGTCCAAATCCAAACCTCCCACGTGAGTCAGGTGGGCATGTGTAGACAATGAGGTGAGAGGATGCAGACGGCCAGGGCGCTTAGAGCGGACTCGGAGGGGAAGCACAATGGGAGGGAATGCAGAGATTAGGGGTAAAGACCCAGACCACCTGGGCTAAGTGTTAGAGACCGAGTCATGGATATCGATCGATACATATCACCAGTAGGTGGGACCAGGTAGTCCCAGAGCAGCTAGTCCCAGTGATGTGCGACATCCCTCGCACCAGCACCAGCAATTTCGCGACCGATAAGAAGCCGTCAAGTGGCCAACAACCACCACCAAAACTACCACCAATACCAATACCAATACCATCATGTCATCCAGTAGGAAGAAATTATTGTTGATGGGGAGATCCGGGAGCGGAAAGTCATCCATGAGATCAATTATTTTCTCCAATTATTCCGCTTTTGATACCAGAAGATTGGGGGCCACCATTGACGTTGAACATTCCCATTTAAGATTCTTAGGTAATATGACGTTAAATTTATGGGATTGTGGGGGTCAAGATGTTTTCATGGACAATTATTTCACCAGCCAAAAGGACCATATTTTCAAGTTTGTTCAAGTATTAATCCATGTGTTTGACGTGGAGTCTAAATCCATCAATAAAGACATTGAGATCTTTATAAAATCATTAACTAATTTACAGAAATACAGTCCAGAAGCCAAGGTATTTGTGTTACTTCATAAAATGGATCTTGTTCAAATCGATAAGAGAGATGAGTTATTCAATATCATGATGGATAAATTACAGAAAATCTCCAATCCATTCCAATTTAAATTGATTGGATTTCCTACTTCGATTTGGAATGAAAGTTTATATAAAGCATGGTCACAAATTGTTGGGTCATTAATTCCTAATATGAATTTATTTAATGAGAATTTATTGAAATTTAATCAAATATTAGATGCCGAAGAGATTATTTTATTTGAAAAGACCACCTTTTTAGTGATTTCATCAACCAATTCAATCAAACAAAATAATACTTCTGCGGGGTCCGATAATAATTTAGACAATTTAGATCCCAAAAGATTTGAAAAGATTTCAAATGTTATTAAGACTTATAAACAATCGGTGTCAAAGTTAAGAACCAACTTTAATAATTTGATTATAAAGGGGAGTAATGGTACCCAATTCTTCATTGATATCTTAACTGACAATATGTTTATTATGATTATTTTGAAAGATAACGGTCAGGGGGATCAGTATGTGAATAATAAAGAGGAATTGATCGTGTTGGAGAATATTAAGGCTGCTAGAAAATGGTTTGAAAAGATTGAAAGTGTAAAATAGTGTACATAATAAACATAGTGATGTGTAGATGGCTGTAAATGTGCTGTGCCTGAATCCGTACGGCTTGCACCACCAGCATCTCCCCCCGGCCACCGATCTCTCACAACTCTCCAACCCGGCCGGGCACCTCCAGGCACCACTCCTGGTACCATTCCAGGCCCCAAGACCGAGCCTCCGTCCCATTCCTACCCGTTTTATCAACCCCTGATTCTCCTATCAGCCGGGCTTGTCAACGGTTTGCAGCAACAATAAGGCGTGCGGCCACCGGAATCGATCCTATACGATGAACGACGAGTGAAAAACTTCTCCTCAAATCGGTTTAGCTACCAAAAGACATCCAGGAACTGCACAGTCAATAGTCTCCTAAGAACTCCTAGATAGCATTTACTCGATAGTCTTATTAAGCACCACCTGTAACTCACCTGTAACTTACTCATGGGAAAAATCGTGCAATTATTAACTCATCCTGATGAGCTTCAAGCAGTAATTCAACTACTTGGATTCAGACAATCTGCTTATAAAAGAGACGTTAGTAAGCAATGTGACACATTGAAAAGATGCTATGAGTTACTCTTTATCACCTCCAGGTCGTTTGCCGCTGTCATTGACGAATTGCACCCAGAATTAAAAGATACAGTAATGATCTTCTACTTGTTATTGAGAGCCTTGGATACGGTTGAAGATGATATGTCGATTGATCCTAAAGTGAAGGTACCATGGTTAAAATCATTTGCTGATTTGTTAAATCTTAAGGAATATAGTTATCATGAAGTCAATGAAAAGGAAAGAGACCGAGTGGTGTTGGTAGAATTCACCACCATCTTAACAGAATATCATAAATTAGCTCCTCAATATCAAGATGTGTTGAAAGATATCAGTAAACGGATGGGAGATGGTATGGCTCGGTATATTTTGGATGAACAATTCAATGTAGGAGGTGTTGATACTAATAAGGATTTTGATTTATATTGTCATTATGTTGCTGGGATTGTTGGTGAAGGATTAACAAAGTTATTTATATTAGCTAAGTTTGCAGATGAATCAGTTGCCGACAAAGATTTCACCAAATCCAATTCAATGGGATTATTTTTACAAAAAGCAAATATTATCAGAGATTATAATGAAGATTTGCATGATGGAAGATCGTTTTGGCCCAAAGAAGTATGGTCAAAGTATACTGATAAGTTACCCAATTTTGCTAACCCTTCATGTAAGGTTGAAGGAATCCATTGCATTAGTGAATTGGTATTAAATACCTTGGACCATGCCGAAGATGTGTTGATATATTTATCAATGATCAAAGAACCTTCATCGTTTAATTTCTGTGCTATTCCTCAAGTCATGGCCATAGCCACTTTAGAGTTGGTTTATAATAATCCAGATGTTTTATCGAAACATGTCAAGATTAGAAGAGGTACTACTTGCAAATTGATTTTACAAAGCAGAACATTTCCTGGGGTAGTCAAGATTTTTAGATCTTATTTAAGAAAGATACACCATAAGTCCAAGGTTGAAGATCCTAACTATTTCAAAATTGGAGCCAAGATTGCCAAATTGGAACAGCTATGTGACATGTTATATCCTGATCCTGCTTCAATACCCGAAGGGGTTACCACTAATAATCAGTTTAGAGAATTGGCTTTGGCCAGAGCTCCTATTGATGATGAAGTTGCTCAGTCCATGAGGTTGGAAACTTTAAAATGCAACTTGTCGATATTTGCTGGAGTTGCTGTAGTTGCCGGCTTGGTCTACTGCCTTTTATAGAATCATATAACCTACAATGTAACAACTAATATAACATACAATTTAATACAACATACTCCTATTTCCCCGGTTGACACACGTCGTTTTTTTGCAGCTGTGGGATTTGGTCTCAGCCTCCAACCTGATAATGGAATGATATCACTAGGGGATCACCATTGGGATACCTAGACATTCAACGGTTGTTGGAAAGTTTTAAGTATTCTATTATTAGCCATGGAAGCAACTAGTAGTCAACCTGAAGTGATAGATTTCGGAATAAAGGTGGTCACCTGGTCTGATTATGACCTTAAAACTCCCATTTTGTTGCAAGATGCCAACGGTCCCTGTCCATTAATAGCATTGGTCAACACATTATTGTTGAAGGGAGAAGTGGAGAATAGAAACAACCAATTGAATGACATTGCTAACGAAGAATTGCTTCTGCTGGTGTTACAATTGAACCGTTATCTAGCCAACAAGCCATCTGTTACCATGAATGATTTATTAGCACGGCTCGGGGAATTATTGATTCAATTCCACAGGGGAACGACTGGTTATGACTTGGATAAATTATTGGAGAGTTTGCCTTTGCTACACACTGGGTTATCTGTGAATCCTGACTTAACAAACGGGGAGTTTGAACGGGATCTTGCAGTGGAATTGTTTGATATATTCAATTTAACCATGCTCCACGGGTGGATCATTGACCCAAATCCTGAATCTAATGTCCCTGAATACTCAGAGTTATTACACACGGTTGAAGACAAGAAGTTTTTTGATTCAATTCAGGATTATTTGTTGACGACAGATGATATTGCCTTGAAGAATTGGTTAAATGATAATTCTACCCAGCTAACTGGTTATGGAATCAGTCAATTGAACGGCAAATTAGATAACGATGACTTTGTGACATTTTTCCGGAATAACCATTTCAGTACCTTGTACAAGAGAGGTGACAATGATTTCTATCTATTATTAACGGACTCGAGTTTTACTAGTAATTCCAAGATTGTATGGCAGTCTTTAATTTCTATTAGTGGTAAGGATGATCTCTTTTTCACAGGAGATTTCTTGCCGGTATTGGATGATTCCTCTCAAGATTATAATAACATGATGGAGGAGGATGAGAACTATAAATTAATGAAACAATTACAAGAGGAAGACGATTTGAAGTACGCTGAAAACCTTCAAAAATCTTATCAAAAAAAGTCTCCTCCGGTGCAACAACCCAAGAAACTGAAGGATAATAATAACAATAAAGAGAAGGAAAAGAAAAAGAAACGGGATTGTATTATTGTATAATATACATACTTAAATTTACATATGTTGGACTCTGTATTTATTATTGTTCGGACCCATCAGCCTCGCCTTCCTGCTCTTGTTGCTCTTCCTGTTCTTGTTCTTGTTCTTGTTCTTGTTCTTGTTCTTGTTCTTGTTCTTGTTCTTGTTCTTGCTCTTCCTCACCTTCGTACTCCATAGGATCAAACTCACTTCTAACATTATCCATTCTTCTCATTTCATCGGTAGTTGGTTCTCTTAATTTATAGTTAACCACATCATAGGTATTTTCCTTAACAAATTTATTGATCTGAGTATTAGTAGAAGCCCTATATTTCTTTAAGTCTATCTTTCCATTAATAGGATAATAGTTAGCCAACTTTCTCTTCTTGTTCCCATTCTCATTGTCAGATACAAATTTAATCGAGAGCTCTTCATTAGGTTTGGAAAATTTCTGGAAATGCATATCGTAGTTTTTATTAAACTTGAACTTGAATGCTTCATTATTATCATCATTAACCAAATTATTTGGCTTTTCTGGTTCCTGAGAGTTCAATTTATTATACAACCGGGAGAATTCTTCATCATTCTTATTATCACGAGAAGTATTATACTGGTATAAAGACATCCATTCTCCATCATTACTAGTAATTGGTTTAAACATAGAAGTCTCCAATATTTTCTTTTGCAAGTCATGATCATAGTTATCAGGATCTTGTTTTTGCATGGCCTGTAATTCCCGATTTATCGATGCTGACCCACTAAACTTTATAGTTAAAAACCTGGTATCCATCATAGAGGTATCAGGTAATAATTGCCAGGTGTTTACTGCCTTCAAGTGTTTTTTGGTTGGGTGTTTCAACTCCTTGAAGTTCTTTAATGACCGTTGGGCCACCTCAAATGTATTCTCAATGGCTTTTAATTGTGATTCACTATCAAATTTCTCAACCCCATTGGCCTTTACTTTATCATCATCATCATCACCAGTACTCTTAGGTAATGATCTCTCGGAAATATATTCTGTTCTTCTCAAAAAGGAAACTTCTGGATCCTTCTTATTAATCTTTCCAATCCCAGCATCTCTCAATAATATTCTATCTTTGGGGTGTAAATTGATTTGGTTAGCTTTAGCCTTTATGACCGACGAATAATCTTGGTTATCCAACACTCCAGGGTTATTTATCAAGTTGAGATTCATTCCATTTTCTTCGTCAACACTTTCAATTAATGGTTTAAAGTTTTCCTTTCTGAATAAGGAACTCAAGAGGTGATCGTTTTCTTGCACTTGAGATTTGGCTTCTGTGGTATCATTCTTAATGAATTTTGGATTTAGTGGCGGTGGTGGGAGGTTGTTAATATACCTTACTTTGGCAATATAGTCTTGTCTGACCGGTTTCAGTGACTTGGAGGACATGTTAAGTGGTAGAGGTGTTGATAAATGTTGAGAAACTGGCATTGAAATTTTTCAATGAGGGTGTCGGGAAAATGTCGCGCTTGCCTGGGGGTATGGGTGCAAATATGGGTGCAAATACAATTTTATAAAGTAGCTCTATAACTAGAACATGGGGTGCATGTGCTTTTATGTATCTATATAAGAGACACCGTGGACTGTATCACTTACCAACAACCTAGCCAGCAGGATTTATGTTCATCTCCGTGCCATTAACCAAATACACCAAGTCATTAAACTTGTCCAAAAATTGGACTACAGAGTTCCTAATAACCTTCTTTTGTAAGGATTGAATCCGAATTGCTTCTTCCTCGTCTGTTTCCCGGGTGTTGTAACCAAACACCGAGTCCTCACTGACTATGGCATACTTTGTGTCGTCGCCTTGATGGCAGTTTAATTTCCGTAATTTATCAACAAATTCCTTATCCGACTCCTTACATCTACTGCCTTTGTGAACTAAAATATTAGTGGGTAATCTATCATCGTAACAGTCTTCATCAATGTCCAGATCTCCCTCTTCACTGTAGGAGAAACTGTGAACCTGGTTCTGAAAATAGAGTCTTTTGAACAAGTCAGTTTCGGATTTTGAAAATTGGTCTCTTTTGACAATACTTATATTTATGTCGTCGTTACCTTTTACAACGCCGGAGGCATCAGGAAGAAGATATGAGGCGGCCAAGCCAAGGCACCAGAGTAAAAGAAACATAGTCTAAGGAGTTTGGGGAAGGAGAAGCACAAGTAGACACAAACCCAGGGCAAATGCAGCACATTGTTAGCACAAACGCAAGAGCAGGAACAGGCACAAGCAGACACAAACACAGAGAAAAATAGATAGAAATGTGACTACTGGGAGCCTCCTAGGTTCCATAGCCTGTGGCCAGCCAGGAGTTACACAACTGTCAAAGCTGCAGTAGCACCTATCACCAAATGCCACCTTGCCACACCGTACCAGTACCACCACCACCGTACCAGTACCACCACCACCGTACCAGTACCACCACCACCGTACCAGTACCACCACCACCGTGCCTCACCACCACCATACCAGTACCACCACGGTGCCACACCACCACCGTGCAGCCAGCCCGGTGTACCAGCCCCGTCGTGTCTCCTCCATTCGCATTCACCTCTGACGGTACCAGGGATACCTAAACACAACCACCCACCAAAGCCCATCGTTTTAGCTGTGTAACATGTCCGGAAGGAAGAAAGCCTTATTAAAAGTTATCATATTAGGAGACTCCGGGGTCGGAAAGACTTCCTTGATGCAAAGATTCGTCAACAATAAATTCAGTCACCAATATAAAGCCACCATTGGTGCCGACTTTTTGACCCAAGATATCACCCTTGATAATGGGAAACAAGCCACCTTACAAATCTGGGATACTGCTGGGCAAGAAAGGTTTCAAAGTTTGGGAGTAGCTTTCTATAGAGGTGCCGATTGTTGTGTGTTGTGTTATGACGTAACTAATGAAAAGTCCTTAAATAATTTATCCAGTTGGAAAGATGAATTTTTAGTCCAATCCAATGTAAGTAACCCCCAGGATTTCCCATTTATTATAATAGGGAATAAAATTGATGTAGATGAATCCAAGAAAATCCCATCCTTGCAAAAAAAATTGAATAATATCACCAATAATCAATTAGGAAGATTAAATTATCCGGTATTTGAAACTAGTGCTAAAGATGCTATCAATGTGGAAAATGCTTTTGAAGTAGTGGCTAAAATGGCATTACAACAAGAGGAATTAAATGATGCCAATGGAAATGATGTTAGTGATGATTATAATGATGCCATTAATATTCATTTGGAGAGTGATTCTACCAGTTGTGGGTGTTAATAGTAGTGTTTGTATAGATGTTATGTCATATTAATATATTGTGGTTTTCGTTGATTCTACTTACTATTTATACAGAAACATACAAGTTTAAAAAGCAACCCAGCAATCCCTTTACCCAAGTCGTCGTTTTGGTTTTGGTGATGATGTTGTTGTTGATTATGATGGGATTGAGAATGATATTGTGGGGCTGATGGACTGTCATAAGCTCCATCAGATGCCTTTAATTTTAACCATCTGGAAGGTATTTGGTTCAAGGTGGTATTGGATAAATTAATTACCAATACTCCGGAATTGTCAGAATCTATATGATGTTTTAATTTACTTTCATCACACATTTCATCAATTGCTGGCTTTAATTTGGCAATTCCGTGTTTTGAATGTAATCCTTTCCCCACAATCACATTCAAATGACTTTGGTGAGTTTTGACGAATTGAACTATCCGAAGTTGTAAGAAAAATTCCGCTTCTTTAACATACAATCCATGTAAGTCAATTTCATCTTCTGCCGAATCGGCATTATTCTCTCTAAATACATACTCGGCTGCTTGTTGGTTGTAATCTTCTGCTTGGTCCAACACTTTCTTACTCTCTACACTGAGTTCATGAGCTTTCTGTCCATCTCCTCTCTTATAAGCCGCTTGTGACTCTTCTGATAATTGGTGTCTTTTCTCGTAGAGTTTGTGAGCTTTGGCTCTTAACTGTTTATAATTACTGTCGGTTGCATGGTTATAGTCTCCTTCGGGACTATCATCAAATACTAAATGAGCACCTTTACTTACAATATCCATGGTTTTGGAGTTGTTAAGCAAGTTATTGATAATATAGTTCGGCTAAGTACACCTGAAATTTTCGGTACCTGAAATTGAGACGCTCGAGATTTTCACCTTCCTAAAGGGTGCAGCCCTTACAGCCTTTTCTAAGACAGGTTTGTTAATTTTTTTTTTTTTTTTCTCTCTTAAGGTATGTCCTTTAACCATCAGCTCCACTTGGTCTTTGGTTAAAGTTACATATTCTAATAATATCGAATTAAAAGTGCTTTTCTTATTCTCTAAGATAATGACATGGTTCTGGCAACATGTAGCATTACTTCATAACATTTTCCAGTCAGTTTAACATTCCTTTAGAGAAGAGGGCAATCATCTGATTACGCTGAACATTCCATTCTTGTCATTTCAACTTTATTCATTCCCTATATAATCGTATTCTGAGTGGGTAGGGTAATTATAAGGGATAAATATGGTATAGAGTATGTTTAGTGAGTTGAGAAGGGCACTACCTTTTTGCAGCATATTGCTTTTAGCAGCCAAATTATTTGCAGCCACAAAAGCATTTAAAAAAGTCTTAAACAAGACACAAACTGCTGTTTTAGAAAAATAATCATGAATTCTCTGTCAGATCTGGACGTAGTCAGTGAAATCCTAGACGAGTTGGAGAAAGAGCGTGAAAGACGGCGTGAAGCTGAAAGACAGATGCATGAAGCTGAAAGACAGATGCATGAAGCTGAAAGACAGATGCATGAAGCTGAAAGACAGAAGCATGAAGCTGAAAGAAAAAATCATAAAGCTGACTATTTGGATATTTTTGTATCAAGAGCACATAACATTGCTGCGTCTCTTGCTTACATTGAAACACTCGAAGATGAACAGCAATATGAGTACCTATTTGGAGTCTCTACTTTAAAAGAAGCTACCATAATTATTAAAGCTTTACCTGGTTACGTAGAGCACTTCAAGCAAGATATTAGTAAGGTACTTAACCTATTGAAGAAACTCCCTTTTGTTACTATCAAAGAGCAGCAATATCAGCGTTACCAGCCCCCAAGTGGCATTAAAAATCAATACTCTAGCTTTCACACCTTTACTGCCAACGCTGACACAAGTGTTATTATTGAACAACTAGAGGATATTCCTAATGAGATTGATTCTAAGTTATTACTTAAATGTTACTCGAGAACTCTTGGAAAGTATTACTATGTGTATGGCCAGGAAAAAGTATCATCTAAGGTTCCAGAGACAATAATGCAAAGTGTTGTCGAGCATGTGAACGACGAATTGGGTTTAGAAGAACCACTCAGGTACCTTGGAGATCCCCAGTTTTCTGTGAGGAAAATAGTATGTGGAGAATCAACATCATTTAATCTTCGTCCTGATGGGTCCATAGAACAAAATGGACAAGCTAGAATCATTATAGAACATAAAGCATACCCTTTGGTCTCTCGGGATCTAAATTTTGACATCGAATCATTATGCGATGCTTTCAACAATAAATGCAAATTATCAGGACCGTTCAGACGGACTGTTAACAACATGCTTGCCTCCAATTGCGCTTACGGGATTATTGCAGATACACAGACGATGATATTTATCATTATTGATTTAAAGAGATTTGAACAAGGTGGTTTGTCTGACTATCCTCGTAAAACAATTCCCATTCAAACTAAAGTAATTAATCTCAAAGATATGAGTGATCCATTGCTTCCATTCCTAATCAGGTTTGTGTTAGATGCCACTAAACACGGAAGTGGTAAAACCCAGAAAATGAAAGACTTGAGGATATCAAGCTTCTACAGTACCGATGGATCTCCACCAGAAGCCACCAAAGATTTCTTACCAAGTGCTCCAGAATCTGTTCTAAACTTGAACGCATGGTCGGTACATCACATTGGTATCATTGGGGCTTCAGGATTTGAAATGTTTACAGTGAAAGCTTCAGTGGTATCCAAATTTATTCGACTGGAAATTAATCCGGATGAGACGATCATGGTAAAACTCTTTAGTCCTAGAAATGTCGAACATTTTTGGTGGGACAATCACAAAGTTTCACCAGATTTATTACCAGAATGTTTGGATTACCATTATACAAACGAAAGGCGTGCAATTACGGAATTATTAAAGGTACCTGGTTTCAATAATTGTTTCCTTGATCATTATGAATTCAAAATTTGTCTTGATTACGATGGACTTGATTATACATGTGGGAAATGTATTTTGAGTAGATTTATTGAATCCAGAGGAATACCAAGAGATGAAGCTACTTACAAGCAAGCCCAGCAGCAATTAAGTATTATTCATAACCGTAATCTTATTCATGGGGATGTTGCATTTAGAAATATGCTTTATAATGACGGTAAACTATTTTTCATTGATTTTGGATCGGCCGAATTCAACACACCGTTGAGAGACTTCAAAGACGAAAAAGAATCACTATATGACCTATTTACCGAAGATGGCGATGTCTGTACCTAAAGTGCTTGAAATTAAAATTAACTACATTATTATCTTAAATAGAGAATAAAATTGATTATTCAACATATATTAATAAACTAAACACTAAAAAAAGAAAACCAATTCTCTATAAAAAGAATCAATTTCCAAAACCCGGTTAATTAGCTTATTTCTTAGCAGCTTTTTGAGCAGCTTTGGTGACTTTACCGGCTTTGTCAGATTTTTCAACAGCTTTGATAACACCAACAGCAACGGTTTGTCTCATATCTCTAACAGCGAATCTACCTAATGGTGGGTATTCGGTGAAAGGTTCAACACACATTGGTTTAGATGGAACCATCTTAACCATAGCAGAATCACCGGATTTGATGAATTTTGGATTGTCTTCTAAAGCTTTACCAGATCTTCTATCAATTTTTTGTAATAAAGTATCGAATTTACAAGCAATGTGAGCAGTGTGACAATCTAAAACTGGTGAGTAACCAGCAGAGATTTGACCTGGGTGGTTTAAGACAATAACTTGAGCATCAAAAGAGTCACAACCTTTTGGTGGATCGTTTTTAGAGTCACCACAAACGTTACCTCTTCTAATTTCTTTAACAGAAACATTTTTAACGTTAAATCCAACGTTATCACCTGGAACACCTTCGGTTAATTGTTCGTGGTGCATTTCAACGGATTTAACTTCAGTGGTAACACCAGCTGGAGCAAAAGTGACAACCATACCAGCTTTAATAGTACCGGTTTCAACTCTACCAACTGGCACAGTACCAATACCACCAATCTTATAAACATCTTGTAATGGTAATCTTAATGGTTTATCAGTTGGTCTGGTTGGTGGGTCAATACTGTCAATAGCTTCTAATAAAGTTTTACCGGAAGCTTTACCAGCTTTGGTTTCTTTTTCCCAACCTTTGTACCAGTCACAGTTGGTGGATGGTTCAATCATGTTATCACCATTCCAACCAGAAATTGGAACAAATGGAACGGATTTAGGGTTGTAACCAACTTTTTTAACAAAGTTAGAGGTTTCTCTAACAATTTCTTCAAATCTAGCTTTATCCCATTTAACGGAATCCATCTTGTTGATAGCAACAATTAATTGTCTAACCCCTAAGGTGTAAGCTAATAAAGCATGTTCTCTGGTTTGACCATCTTTAGAAATACCGGCTTCGAATTCACCAACCCCACCAGCAATAATTAAAATAGCACAATCAGCTTGAGAAGTACCAGTAATCATATTTTTGATGAAATCTCTGTGACCTGGAGCATCAATAACAGTAACATGGTATTTTGGAGTTTCGAATTTCCATAAAGCAATATCAATGGTGATACCTCTTTCTCTTTCAGATTTCAATTTATCTAAAACCCAAGCGTATTTGAAAGAACCTTTACCTAATTCGGCAGCTTCTTTTTCGAATTTTTCAATGGTTCTTTTATCGATACCACCACACTTGTAAATTAAATGACCGGTGGTGGTAGATTTACCAGAATCGACGTGTCCAATAACAACAACGTTAACGTGAGTTTTTTCTTTACCCATGATGTATAAAGTTCCTTACTAATTAAAAAGAAGAATGAATAGCAAGAAGAAAATTTTTCTAAAGGGGGGGGATTTCCTCAGGGTTTTAAATGAATTTTCAGTTGGTGCGCGCTCATCGAAAAAAATTTTTTTTGGCAACTGGAGGGGTCATGTGGTGCGGGCGGGGGCCCTAATGTGTCTGACAATTGGGGCCTGGGGTAGTAGGGGCGGAGGCTGGAGCAGAGGCTGGGGCGGCCCTGCCACCGGAATCCCACGTGCGTGACTGCTTTTTTCCTTTTTGGCTGCAACATAACCAAATAACTACAACTATGCAACTATACAACTATGCAACTATACAACTATGCAACTATGCAACTTTCTATTAGTATATATAATACATGCTGTAGGTTCATTACATTCATTCTAATGGCACCTGACCGGTCGTTTGTTATGTTGTGATTGTGGAGTATTTCTACTGTAGGTCGGTGGTGTTAGTGTTAAGTTAATATTGGATCATGGCTCTCTACTTTTTGCATCCATTGGTGTTTACATTTTCTGGTTCTTTTTTTTGTTCTTCTTGTGTTGTTTTTGCCTATCTATGTCTTCTTCCTCTTATTATCATAGCCAATATCCAAGTTGAAGTTTAAATCATCTATCACATCTTCATTCGGATCTAAATTCGAGTTTTGTGGTATTAACTTATCATTACTGGTTACTAGCTTTCCAAATTTCCGTTTTACCTTTCTCGGTGAAGGCAACTTTAGAGAATCAGATTCGGATTCATTATTCAAGTATTCTATGAATTCATTGGATTTATTAACCGGATAATATAAGCACCAATCAAGATTCTTTAAATTTGGGTAGCTGATGATATCATTGGAATTATTTAAAATTTCAAATAAATAATTAATCGAAATTATAGGAATTTTCCAATTTTTGGCTGCTAAGATTTTATTTTTGGTTGAAATATAATTAATAGAATTGAACGAACAATTGATTATTGAATTATTGTAGAACAAATTTTGGGGTAATTTTTTCTCAAATATCTTTATATTGATGATCAATAAGTTTATTTGGTTATTAAAGTTCTCACTAATAGTAAATCCTAATAATTCACTTAATTTATTAAGGTGGAGTAACTCAATACCTTTAAATCCACTCAAACTTATATTAAACCATTTATTATTATGATTTAATGATTTGATAGGATCACTCCATTCATCATCTACTAATTTATTGTAATATATTGACCGTTCCACCAACCATTCAGTTTTTAAAGTCGAGGAGGAAAATCGGTTCATAACATTGTTCAAATCTCCTTCTTTAATCCCAAACGGTATTAAGATATAATCAGCTTTTTCTGCATCATCTATCACTTCTCCATCATTCTTTAATATAATATTGGTCAAAATCCCCACTTGTTGTGAATTAAAATTTATGAATTTAAATTTGATATTTTCAAACACAGTGGAACTAATCTCCTTATGAGGCATGAGTTTATTGGAATTAATCATAGATTTCTCTTGCTTGTCTTGTTTTTCTTGATTCATTATTGAATCCCAAATATGCTGATTTTTTTTGATTTTTAAACCAGAACTGATTCCATCCATCATTGAATTGGATTTGAAAGTATCCATTTCCCCAGCTTTATTTTCTTGATCTTCTATGACATCAAGGTGGGGGTAATCAGGATAATTAGTTAATAAATAATCGTTTGTATTGACGGAAGCAGCTCTTTTTATACTATCCAATAGAAACCGTGGATGCACAATAGGAATCTTCCATTCTATAGCTTTTAAATATCGTTTACCTCTTGATACATTTGTTACTATTACATTATGATTAATGGCTAGATTATTGGAAACGGTACCTCCATTAACCGTAATGAGATTAATCAACTCTTGCATCAGATACTGATCATTATCAAATAAATCATCAGTCACCAAATTAGATAAACAAATCTTTAATGTTTCGAATATCTGTAGTTTATAATTATTCAAATTGATAAATTTGGCACCATTTTTAAACTGTCGATAAACAAGGTCAATGGATGATTGTCTTAAAAACACAATATCATATCGATTCTTAATACTATAGAAATATTTATCGGTAAATTTATCCCCCACAATGAGATATTTGACATCCGATCTCAAGTCCACATAGTAGTTACCTCCCATTTCTATGATTTTGTGACTGATATCGGATTTTTGGTCAAAGGGGATTCCCGTGCAGCAGAATCGGAGTCCCCGGAGAGGATGTGACATGGTGACTACTTACACACAGCTCTTAAGCTTTAACCCAACTATGCTTCTATGAACAACGGTAAAGCTTAGATGAAGGGTATATTTAGATTTGAAATAGAACCAAACGCGCGGCGGCGTCGTGCCAGTGCTGATACGGTGGGTGCTAAAGCTAGTGAAGAGCTAAGGGACTAGAGAGATGCAGGGTTGTGGAGCGATAAAGCCGGTGGTGTGTTAGTAGTGTGTTAGTGGTGTGTTAGTGCTGCTGTGCTATTGTAGTTGTGCTTGTGCTTGTGCTGTGTGCCGGTGTGGAACTGAAATTTCACCTGCAGGCTGCATAACCACAGCTTGAATGGTAAATATAGAAGGTAAATACAACTGGTTTAATGCTACAAAGAATTGCAACCATGGTACCTAAAAGTTACTGCAACAAGCATCATACCACCCATTACACCCTCCAAACCACTGTTATTGCTGGCCCCCTAACCCTCCTATTTTTAGCTCCTCTTTTAAGTGAGTCGGTTGTGGCCCATGCAGGGCAAACGGTTCCTTCGCAAAACCTTATTTCTTGTTGAGGCACTAAATGTCTCTGTCAAATGCTTATAACCATTGCTTAACTTGCAGAACCCAGAGAGTTGTATGGCAAGCGACAATAATCAAAAGGGGTAAAGTTATATTTAGTAATCTCGAAAAATCAATAAAAATATTAAAAAAAAAAACTATATAAGAACCCAATGAATCCCTGAAGATTTTTGTAATTCAGCAAGTTATTTTACATTCGCTTAGTATACTTAATAATGTTCAAACAAGTTTTAGCCACTTCTGCTTTATTAGCTTCCACCTTAGGTGCTTTCACTAACCAAACCTCCTCTGCAGTTCCAGTTCCTACTGGTAATGGTACTGTTGTCACTACTGACATCACCGTCACTGACTACACTACTTACTGTCCAGAATCCACCACTGTTACCATCACCAAATGTGATGAAACCTGTTACCCAACTGCTATCACTGTTACTGAAGCTACCACTTTAACTGTTACTGGAGAATGTGTTATTCCATCCACTGTTACTCCTGCTCCTGCTCCAGAATCTACTGCTCCAGCTCCAGCTCCTGCTCCTGCCCCAGGATCAAGTGCTCCAGCTCCAGCCCCAGCTCCTGCTCCAGAATCCAGTGCTCCAGCTCCAGCTCCAGCTCCAGCTGAATCCACTGTTGCTGGTCAATCCACTGTTGCTGGTCCATCCACTGTTGCTGCTGAATCCACCGCTGCTGTTTCTTCTTTCGAAGGTGGTGCTAACAAAGCTGTTGCTGGTGCTTTTGCTGGTGTAGCTGCTGTTGCTGCTGCTTTATTATAAGTATAAAGGTACTACGTTTCTAATTTGTTTCTATCGGGTAATTTATTTTTTCTATGTGGTTGTTTAACATATTTTCTTGTCATCAGTTGTACGCATTTCATTTATAATTTCTAATATATAATTTTACCTTCATATCTCGATAGGCCCTATTGATGGGCCCGTAGGAAGCTTAGATTTGGTGGCCTGGGGGCTGCGAATTGCCTGCAAGTGCATGGGGTTGCATGGGGGCTGCAGATGATTTACAGATTTACCGATTAATTGCGCTACGTTAATTTACTACCGTCTGTTCCACATTACAGGTTACCTCACACGGAGTTAATCATATGATGGTATGGGTATGATGGTATGGGTATGATGGTATGGGTATGATGATATAGGTATGATGATATTGTTGGTGTCGGTGTGACGTTATGAAGCTATGACGTTATGATATCACCGTGGTTATTTATAGTTTTGCCGAAAGCCATGGACGGAGTTGGGGGGGTAATTACTTATCCAATTTCAGCAATGGTTTAGAACGAGTAGTCCGAAAGCTTGTTGGGTGTGGCCGTGATCAAACCTTATTACAAGACATTTTTTGCAAGTTAACCCGATGAATCACATCCCTGTAGTGTATGGCCCGGTGGCTTTGCTGGATAGGGTTTAGTAACCATCGTAATTATACTTAGAATGGAAGTGTAATGGGCCGACTTGGTGGTGTGATATCTCAGTGAATAGAGGACTTCTCAGTGAATGGAGAAGGACTGTGGCTACAGTTCCCAGGATGGTGGAGGGGACCCGGTGTAAGTGTATAGATGTCTAGTTGAGTGTGGTCTCTGCCTTGCATCGCTACGGCGTACCGGTGTGGCTCCCGTACCGTGCGGTCTGTGGCACCTAGTACCGTGCGGTCCCGATCTCTGGCCCATGCGGCCCCGATCTCCGGCCTCTGCCCGATGGCCATGTCCGATCTCTGGTTGCAAAATTTACATATCTCGCCTGCGATGGCCTCCACCCTCTACTCTATGGTAGCCCCCATAATAGTTATAATTGTGGGAGAGCTTGTGGATTATAGGAGCAATATGATGATCATACTCACTATACGATACTATACGAGATTGCCCAAACATCAAACCTGCCGCCGCCGGTGTTCAGCCTTACGGTCTAGTCACGTGAAACAACGCCTTTTTTTTGTTACATTGTTCCACACCGGTTTCGGTGATAGGCTGCAAAAAATGGCTTTATATATAAGCCTCTGTAATTCACCATCTTTGTTTCTGTAAACAATATACCTACCCATCATGTTGGAATGTATGAAAACCCCCTTTTCTAGATTAAAGTATGGGTTTCTCCCGGTGAATCGACAAGTCCCTGATGATGATGATGACACTGAAAAATTAACAGTAATCGATAACGGAACCAGTGACTCATACTCCGAAGCGGGCCTGGAAGAATCAGAACCTCAGCTCGAGTATAGAGATGAAAATGGTAGAAAATGGTGGAAGTTCTTTGATGAATATGAGTACAGATCAAATAAGCATACCAGATCTAAACATAAATGGTATAAATGGTTTCATGAAGATGACACTCCAGCAGAAAGAAAGTTGATTTTGAAGCTTGATATTCTTTTGACATTATATTCTATGGCTGCTTATTGGGTTAAATATCAAGATCAAGTTAATCTTTTGAATGCAGTGGTATCTGGGCTCAGAGAAGATATTGGTATGAAAGGTAATGATTTGGTTGATACTCAAGTTATATTCAACGTGGGGAATATTGTGTTTCAAATCCCTTTTATTTATTTACTTAATGCAGCTCCTTTGAATTATTTGTTACCAGCCTTTGATATAGCTTGGTCGATTGTTACCGTATGTTTATATAAGACTACTAATGTGGCTACTTTAAAAGCATTACGGTTCTTAATTGGAGCTTTGGAAGCTCAGGCCTATTACTCATACCACTTTCTTTTTGGGTCTTGGTTCACTGCTGATGAAATCAGTAGAAGAGCCATGGTATTTTATTTTGGTCAATATCTCGGGGTATTAACTTCGGGATTATTATCGGGAGCTATTGTTAGATCTTTGGATTTTTATAATGGGTTAAGAAGTTGGCAATGGATTTTTATCATTGATGGTTTGATCTCTTTGGCAGTTGGGTTTATTGGGATCTATGCCATTCCTGGTACTCCCAAGAATTGTTATTCCATTTTCCTCTCTGATGAAGAAATCAAATTGGCCAGAAAAAGATTAAAGAGAAATAATATTGGATCTAAAGATGATGAATATAGTTACAAACAATTACTTGACTGGAAATTATGGAAATCCATCTTCACCAGTTGGGAAATCTATGTGTTGTCTTGGTGGAATGTCTTTTGTTGGAATGATTCTAATGCCAGCTCGGGGGCTTATATCTTATGGTTAGAATCCTTAACCAAAACTAATTCTCAAGGAAAAGAAGTCCAAAGATATAGTGATGGAGTGTTACAAGATAAATCGGCATTAACTCCAGGATTAGGGATAGTATGGTTGACGATTGTGTGTACTTTTGCTGATTTATTCCATTCCAGATGGGGTGCCATTGTATTCTCTCAGATCTTTAATATAACAGGGAATATATTATTGGCAGTGTGGCACATTCCGGAGTCTACCAAGTGGTTTGCTTGGTGTTTACAATACTTTGGATGGGCCATGGCTCCGGTGCTATACTCATGGCAGAATGATATTAGTAGAAGAGACCAACAAAAGAGATCAATCACCTTAATTTTCATGAATGCAATCGCCCAGAGTACCACTGCTTTCATGGCCGTGATTGTTTGGAAGACCGTTGAAGCCCCCAGGTATTTAAAAGGGTATACCTTCACTGCTTGTTCAGGGTTTGCCTTGTGTCTCTGGACGCTTGTGGTTCTTTATTTCTATAAGAGAAGTGAAAGAAAACATGCCTTGGATAATGGAATCTACTTATACAATTCAGCCAACCCGGGTGATATTCCGGAAGCCGTTAAAGTGGAAAAGGACCTTGTGATTGATGACGGGTCTGATAAAGAGGACACCAAGGGTAGAGAGATCAGCCCTGAGGTTTCAGAATAGGACAAATATTATAGAGCAGTTTATAGACTAATATAATTCAGTTTCAGTACCACAACTCCAATGCTGTTGGAGTTCAACTGATTTTGCAGCCGTTTTGCCGTAGCAAAGGATCACAAATGGTCAACCATTTGGAACCACCGCCAAGTATAAAAGCCCCAAACCATCCCTATAGCCTCTAAATACCCCATTCAACACTCTACAGACATCTACATTGCCAACAGACCTTGGGAGCCACCAACCCACCACCACTCTTACCTATAGTCAGACTCGTGCACGGCACGACATTTGATAAAAAATTTCAACCTCATCAACAAAAGATAAAGTTGTACACCAGAAACATACACTACACCACACGACACCATGGGAGTACCAGCATTCTTCAGATGGTTATCGAGGAAGTACCCCAAGATCATATCTCCCGTAATCGAAGAAGATACCACCGAAGAAATTGGCCGTCCTCAATATAGTGACCCCAATCCCAATGGAGAAGTGGATAATTTGTACCTTGATATGAATGGTATAGTGCATCCATGTTCACATCCTGAGCATAAGCCACCACCAGAGACTGAAGATGAAATGTTTCTAGATGTATTCAGCTATACTGATCGAGTGTTGATGATGGCCAGGCCTCGGAAAGTTTTGATGATAGCTGTAGATGGAGTAGCACCACGGGCCAAGATGAATCAACAGAGAGGTAGAAGATTCAGAGCAGCACAGGATGCTAAGATTGCGGCCGAGGAACGAGAGAAGGAGTTAAAGGAACGAGAAGCCAGAGGAGAGTCGATTGATGATGCTATAAAGGGGAAGAAGACCTGGGATACCAACTCAATTACTCCAGGGACTCCATTTATGGGGAAATTAGCATTAGCTTTGCGGTACTGGGTGGCATATAAATTGAGTAGTGATCCCGGTTGGGCTAATCTACAGGTTATTATTAGTGATGCTTCAGTTCCTGGGGAAGGAGAGCATAAATTGGTGAATTTTATTAGGCTGCAAAGACAAGATCCTCAATATGATCCTAACACAAAACATTGTATTTATGGGCTAGATGCTGATTTAATTTTTCTTGGACTTGCTACCCATGAGCCACATTTTAGGGTGTTAAGAGAAGATGTATTTGCTAATCAATCAAAGAGATTAAATGTATCTGATCACTTGAATATGACTGAGGAACAAAAA
The DNA here is from genome assembly GCA_030569555.1 of Yamadazyma oceani. Classification (NCBI taxonomy): domain Eukaryota; kingdom Fungi; phylum Ascomycota; class Pichiomycetes; order Serinales; family Debaryomycetaceae; genus Yamadazyma; species Yamadazyma oceani. Next base: position 119,586 of record JAJMLF010000013.1, on the reverse strand, counting down.
GCTCGATTGAAGGAAAATGATTCTAAAAAACCTTTTCTTTGGTTACACGTGAATGTGTTGAGAGAATATTTGGCAGTAGAGTTATATAACCCTCGATTACCGTTCCATTTTGATATCGAAAGAGCCATAGATGATTGGATCTTTATGTGTTTCTTTGCTGGTAATGATTTCTTACCTCATTTACCAAGTCTTGATGTTAGAGATAATGGAATTGATACATTGGTAGGATGCTGGAAGAAGGTTCTTCCTCAACTAAAAGGGTTTATTAGTTGTGATGGGAATTTAAATTTAAAACTGATAGGAGTATTAATGAAGGAATTGAGTGCAAAAGAAGGAGAAATATTTAGAAAACGTCACGAACAAGAAAAGAGACGGGAAGAAAATCAAAAAAGGCGGAAAACATGGGATGAACAGGAAAGAACTATGAGAAATCATTATTTACCAAATGTAACAAAGGGGAAAGATAAGGCTCCTATAAATGCAGATTCTAACATGCCATTAATTTCTACCTCCGGAGAATTAGTCGATGGGCATGCAAAGCTTTCCAACAGTGATATTGTGAATAATTTGGCGACCATCAACCAGGCTAACTTAGCTAATGCTGATGCTGCCGCAAAATTGAAACAGTTGATTGAATCTAAATCTAATCCTAGTGCAGTTGAGGCAGTCAAGTCTATGGAGGAAGATACCAGCACTGCCTCTACTCCTTCGACAACTGAAGACCTGAACCCTAAGAAGAGACTGCGTGAAGATGAAGATTCTGAAGAACCATCAGAACCGGTAGTGATAAATAAACCTAATACTGAAGACCTGCAAGATGATTCAAATGATGATAATGTACGAATGTGGGAAGCAGGTTATCATAAACGATACTATCAAAGTAAGTTTGGCCTAACAACTGATGAAGAAATCAATGCTAAACGAACAGAAGTTGCATTTCATTATTTAGAAGGAATCTGCTGGACTTTATTATACTATTATCAAGGGTGTCCCTCATGGCAGTGGTTCTACCCGTATCATTATGCTCCTTTTGCCCAAGATTTTGATGATATTGATGGTATAGTTGGAGAAGAAGGAATTAAATTTACTCTAGGTAAACCATTCAAACCATATGAACAATTAATGTCGGTTATGCCAGCAGCATCTGCCCATACCTTACCCGAGGGATTTGAACCTCTAATGAAGGATGCAGACAGTCCAATTATTGATTTTTATCCCGAGAAGTTCGAAATTGATATGAATGGAGCTAAAATGGCATGGCAAGGGATTCCGTTGTTACCATTTATTGATGAAACTAGATTATTGGCTGCAGTAGAAAAAGTATATTTAACGTTAACTGAAGAAGAAATTGATATGAATACTTTAAAACAGGATGAGTTGTTTATATCCAATCAAAACAGGAACTATAAAAGATTTGTGGAAGAATTGTATGATAAAGATGAATCAAGAGTAAATTTTCAACACAAGTCATCAGGATTGTCGGGATCGGTCAAAAAAGTAGATAGTTTTAAGGTAAATCTGGTTTATAAGTTTCCACTTAAAGAAGGAGGTATGCCCGATTTAAACAGTTCAGATTTCTTACAAATTTATTATTCTATGCCTTTAAAGCATAAAGGGAAGTCAATGTTGTTAAATGGATACATACCACATACACCAGCCTTGAAACAGTCAGATATTGATCAAATCATGTATGGAAGTAACAATGGTTATAGAGGAGGTGGTAGTAGATTCCGGGGACCCAGTGATAACAGAGATTACATTAACAATGGTCCTCAAGGCAACAAGGTTTTCATGATGTATAAGAGCAGGAATGGTGGTTACAGATCGATAATAGAGGGCCAAAAGGCACAAGCCAGTGCGGTCAATCAGTACAACAACTACAACAATCAGTATAATAACCAGTACAACAACCAATACAACCAGTATAATAACCAGTACAACCAGCACAACAACTACAACAACAACTACAACAACAACTACAACAACTACAACAACAGCAACAACTACAACCAGTACAACAATAACTACAACCAGTACAACAACCAGTACAACAACCACGGAAACAACCAGTACAGGGGCAACAGGAACTACAACAACCACAACAACTACAACAACAGTGGCTACAACAACAGTGGCTACAACAACTCCAACAGCGGCTACAACAGATCAGGATACTTACCAAAGAACAAGAACGGGTACCGCAGATGATATACCCATGTCCCATCGTCAGTAACATATAGCTTTCAATCTCACATACTACTTAATCCTAACCTCTCACCCACCCTCAGTGCTCATAAAGCTGATAACCAAAATCGCGATTCCAATTTCTTCAACACTTACAAATGGATAAGCCGAACCTGTTGTACTACGATCCCGTGAGGGCCCAATTGGTTAGTGGGACCAAGACAGAAGCCGGATACTCCTTGAAGCGAGAACCACAACCACCAAAAAAAGAATATGAATCAATCCTGATCAGTAAGGTAGGAAAGTGCTTGACAGACAATAAAGTGATTGTAATTGACTCCAGTAAATCAGGAGTTGGTAGGGCCAAACGGGACATCTACCACCCCATATTGAAACCAATTTTTGAAGACATGAAGGTGGAGCACGAGTATATTTTAACAGAATCGTTTTACACCATTCCGTCTGTTGCAAGTCTGTTAAAAACTGGAAATTATACAGTAATCTTAATTAGTGGAGATACTTCAGTCAATGAATTTATTAACTCATTGATACCCGGAACAAGTGGGGAAATCACCATATTTAATATTCCATTCGGAACTGGCAATAGTTTGGCATTGTCCCTAAATCTCCTTGATGAATTTTCAGCCATTCGTCAATTGCTACTCCACGATGACACCCGGGTTCACCCCATGAACTTGTACGATATTTCCATACCGGAAGATAGTTGGTTAATGCAACAGGACCACAGAATAAAGTTATTACCCCACGCTTTAAAGTTTTTAATTGTATTTTCGTGGGGGTTTCATGCCTCGTTAGTGGCTGATAGTGATACCCCGGACTATCGAAAATTTGGCATTGACCGATTCAAAATGGCAGCTATGGAGAATTTGAAGAAATTACAGCAATATGACGGAAACACCATTATATCCCCACTTTCGGATGAACTGGTCAAAGCGGAATTTAACGGTCCCTATGCATACTGGATGGTGACCCCGTCAAAACGATTTGAGCCCACTTTTGATATTCTGCCTCAAGGAGATCTCTTTGATGATAATGTTTATTTTATTTCCTTTAACACCGATCCCAACAATCCAAATTACATCATGGATATTATGACCCAGGTGTATAATAACGGCCAACATATTACCAATCCAGCCGTAAATTATGAAAAGGTAACTGCAGAGCGTGCAATTACCTTGACGTTTCGGGATTTACCTACTGAAAACCGCCGATTCTGCATGGATGGGTCGATCCTTTTGTTACCGGCCACAGGAAAAATCACCATTACTGCAACTGGTAACTCGGTGTTTGGGTGGAAATTGTTTGTGTTAAACTAGAGCGATAATATACACTATGGTTTGATTGTTCATTATTAATGGAACACTCCACCCAACAGGTGTCCCGAAGTGGTAGTCTTGCAAGCAGCCCCGGCTAACTTTCTGGAGACCCCACTATTCTCCTCTTCTATAACTCCGGGCAAAAGTTTACTTTAATTGCCACAAATACAGGTTGCGCATCATATCTTGAGTACAGTCCGTTTTTGATTGGTAATGATTAGGGAGCCATTGGACAAACCCAAAATCCGGACCTTGTCATAACCATGGTAAATTATAACCATAACCATGGACAATAGTGCTGTCACTCGCTGCAGCTGGGGCGATTCGCGGGATTCGGCGCGCTTGGCACGTCAAATTAGGCTGTCAAGTGGGGCGGTAGTCCGGCCCGCAGCCTTTGTTCGGCTGCAAAATGTGGTGGTATTGTTTCCAATGTGGGGATGATAAGCTGTCACCAAGGTTCCCTGTTATTCCCTTGAAGGAAACACACGGAACTGCACTCAAACAACGTTCCTGACTATATGCAAGGTTTTGGCTAGTTCCGTACCTCTCAACAACTTGAAATAGGTCTTGCATAGAGATTGGTAAATCGTCCCGGGATGGCTGAAGAAAGGGGGGAAAGAACAAAGAGAAGCAGGATGGCTTAAGAAAGTTAAAAAAGATGGGGATTTATTCAGCCAGTTGGTACTGCCCCCACAATTTATTCAGGTATAAAAGAGACCAGGGGTTCACCATTGGCTGTATTGATTTTGATTTATAAAATTATTCGTCATATTAGTATGTCTGAAATCAATGAAAGTAAGATTGTGGAACCCAAAACTAGAGTGGAAGAAGTGCCAATAGAACCTCCTAAGAAGTTTCAGTGGAGAGTTACTGACACTCACTCTCCTCCAGAAATATATAATTGGAGGTTATTTGTGTGTATTTTATTGGCAGCTGCTTGTGGGAGTTTTAGAGGAACTGACGAAGGATTAATTGGACCAGCAGTTGTTCAAACCTCTTTTGCTAGATTATTTGGATTAAGTGATCCTGATAAAACTGCTGATGAAGTTGCTAGTTTAAAATCTAATATCACTTCAATGGTTCAATTAGGGTCGATTGGTGGGGCTCTTATAGCCATGTATGTGGTTGATAAATTCGGAAGAATTAGAAGTTTGCAAGCTATTTGTGTTTGTTGGATTATAAGTACCATTATTCAAATTACTGCTAGATCGGTGGGTCAACTTTATGCTGGTAGGTTATTAGAAGGGGTTTTTACCGTTGGTCTTACCACTACTATTGGTCCTTTATATACGGTAGAAATCACCCCTAAAGCCATTAGAGGTCTTAGTAATTGTTGTTTTGCTGGGGCAGTTTATTTTGGGATCATGATTGGTTATTTCGCTAACTATGGTACTGCTTTACATATATCTGGTGATTCTAATTCTCAATGGATGGCCCCATTTTCTATTAAAATCATTTTAGGAGGACTTGTTTTAATTGGATCTCTTATTTTTTCAATTGAAAGTCCTAGATGGTATATTAAAGCTGGTAAAACTGATCAAGCAGTAACTGCTTTATGTAGATTAAGAAATTTAAAACCAACTCATCCTTATATTGTTGGAGAAATCACTGATATCACTGAGCTGGTTCAACAAGAAGTAGAAGCTAAAAGAGGTAACAATCCTTTTAGATTATTGGTGGAACTTTTAACCAAAAGCACCTTAAGATATAGATTTGTATTCTTATCAGTATTAATTCAAATATTGGGTCAATGGTCAGGGGCTAATGCTATTACCATTTATGCTCCAGAATTACTTTCTTATAGTGGAATTGAAGGAGTAGATTTATTTAAAATGACTGCTATTTTGGGTGTGGTTAAATTCACTTCTGCTTATTTGAGTGCTTTCTTTATAATTGATTTCTTGGGAAGAAGAAAAGCTTTATACACAGGGATTACTGTCCAATTAGTGGCAGTATTATATTTTGCCATTTTCTTGGTGGTTGTTCCACAAGCTGCTGATGATGGATATTTAAATAATTCAGAACAGCATGCTGCTAAAGCTTCTATTGCTGCCTTGTATTTGGGAGGTGTTGGTTGGACTATGGGTTTCAATTCCATGCAATATTTGGTGGGTCCTGAAATCTTTCCTTTACACATCAGATCTTTTGCTCAATCAGCCACAATGGTGTTCCATTTTGCCAATCAATATGGTAATTCTAAAGCCGTTCCAAAGATGTTGTTATCGTTACATCCTTACGGGACATTTTTCTTCTTTGTTGGTGTTAATGTATTATCATTATTATGGGCTTTCTTCTGTATTCCTGAATTAAAGGGAAGATCTTTAGAAAGTATGGAAGATTTGTTCAGATTACCTTGGTACTTAATTGGAAGAAAGGGTCATATCTTATGTCCTGATTACTCTGAGGTCAACAAAATTGATTACAGTTCTGGGAAGTTCAAGTATCTTGACGAGAGTAAACCTGAAGTCGAACACGATGAGGCTGCTAGTCGTAGAGATTCCGAAGAAAAGGATGATGATTACTAAATGAGTGATGATATAAGTATGTAACTGTTAATTTTATGATTTTTAGTTGTAGCTAAGTTTTCATGTAAACGAATGAGATACAAATTTGATTGTTATATTAGAAATTCTCTCTCTGTATATGAAAATATCTACATATCTCCCACTGACTTTGGTTGATTTAAGAATGTCAACCGGAACAGTCAGAGTACCAAGATAAGGAAACCTTCAATTACTTGCAATGGTTTCAGTTCAGCATTTGCACACCATGATCGAAGTATACAGACATTTTAAAAGCTTAAGAATATGGCTGCAAAATGCCAAGATTGTTAGCCCCGTGAGAGCCCTTGATATCTAATATACGAACTTGTATTAGGTTATTTAAAGTTATGTTATAGACTTACACTATATTACTAATTATACATGCTTTTAATCTTTAGGTTTCTTATTAGGACCTTGATTGGCGTCTGGAGTAAAGCCTCTCTTCTTTTCATTATCACTACTACTTTCAGGTCTGTGAACTGTTAATGTAGATTCGGTGAACTGTGGTCCTAGCTGTGACTGGTTGGTTGAAGGTTGGACCCCTTGGGCTTGTGTGCTGTCTGAACCTGCTTCTGGAACTGGGCTCTCAGATGTTAACATGGGGGCTCCGAAGGTAGAGCCTTCGCTTGCATTGGCTGCCGAAGGTGCTCCAAATCCAAAGGGTGAAGGTTTACTATCAGAGTTGGCACCAAAGGCACCAGAAAACCCTTGTGCAGAAGTAGAAGGACCAGCAGAACTTGAACCAGATGCGTTGCTTTCGAGTCTCTCAACCTTTTTGTTCAACATCCTAATCTTGATTTCAAACTTCTTCTCCGTTTGGGTCTTAAGGTCTTCCTTTTCTTTCTCTAACTGTTTGTTGAAGTCATCTTGAAGTTGGTTAATCTTAGTTTCATATTCCTTAGCGACTTCATCTCGAACTTGGGATTCATTGACATCATTACCGTTGGCTTCATTTGATTTATTGACCTCTTGTAGTTTATTATTATACTCATTTTGAAGCTGACTTTTCATTGATTCAATCGATTGTTCTAACTCACTGTACTTGTTTTTCCATTCAGCTTCAACTTGAGCTTTGATCTCATTACTATTCACTTGGTTACTATTGGCTTCGTTTAATTTTGTCTCATATTCCTTAATCACCTTTTTTCTCTCTTCGTCAAATTGTACTTTCATCTTATTCAACTCATCTTTTGATTGTTGTTCTAAGTCTTGTTTCAACTTCGCCGTATCAGTATTTCCACTGGTATCATCTTTTATGGAATCTTTAACCTTCTCGAGCTCCTGTTGATGCTGTTTCTTGGCCTGTTCAAGCTCAGTAGTAACACTTGCAAGATCGGATCTTAACTGTTCCACTACTCTTTGGTATTCTCTCTCTTTGTTCCTTGCTGCTTTTAATTTGGTTTGAGATTCATTAAGAAGGTTATCAAATCTAGTTTGTAATGTCTGAAGTTTTTGCTTGTCATTTTCAGCTTCTGGAGATGGTGCATTAGCAGCAGAAGTAGCAGCATTCAATAAGCGTCCGTTTTCTTCCGTTAGTAATCTGATTGATTGATCTTTTTCTTCAATAGACTGGGACAATTTATTGATCTCTTGTTGTAATGGATTCAATCTATTCTCCATGGCCTTAAGCTTAACTTCAAATCCTTGGATCTGTTTGACGTAATTGGAATTTTCATTACGTAAGGTAGTATTACTTTCCTTTAAGATATTTAATTGTTCTAATTGTTGTAATAACCTTTCATGTTCTTTTCTATTGCTATCAAGGGAGACAGTGGAGGCTTGGGAATTCAATAATTCGGATTTAGTGCGTTCTAATTCAGCCAAATTAGCCTCCAATCTTGTAGAAAGTTTATTGACTTCTTCAGTTAAAACAGAATTTTTAGATTCGGCAGACTCCTTTTCACGACGAATATAATTAATGACTTGGCGAAGTTCATGGAGACTAGACTCGTTAAAGTCACCAGATTCATTTGATTGAGAAAGATTACTGGCTTCTGAGGGCAATTTTAATAACTCCAATTGGTTCAACAAGATATTATTTTGATTTTCAACATCTTTAGCCTTCTCAATTTGTTTTGCCAACTCCTCTTCGAGTCGCTGTTTACCGGCATTAATTTCTTGCTGTGAATTCTCCAAATTGGTCTTCACCTGGGATAATTCACCTTGCAAATTGTTTATAGTAACCTGTAAACTCTCGTTAGTCTCTTTGATGGCCAAAATTTCTCTGCTATAGGATTCAGACTTCATCAGTTCTTCATTGTACTTCTTTTGATTCTCATCTGCCAACTTGGTGTAGATATCCAATTCATTTCTAATCGCCTGTAATTTCGATTCATAGTTAGATTCTAGAGTATCATAAGACTTGGCTTTAGAAATATTAGAATCCAACTCAATCTTTAATTGATTAATTTCATTCAAGTGAACAGAATCCTTGTTTGCAACTTCACTTTCTAATGCAGCAATTTGATCCTTGAGTGTTTTAACTTCATTATTTAAGGACTCTCTCTCATCTTGCAATGACTGTTTGACTCTATCACTTTCATTCTTAAATTCATCAAATGAGTTTGTCACATTTACTAAAGCATCTTCAGCACTCTTAGCTATGTTTGACAATTCACTTACTTGCATTTCAGCAACCTTTAATTCATGTCTAGCCTGGTCTAACTCAATATTAGAATTAGTTCCTAAACCACCTGAGGTAGCACCAGTGTTTCCATTGGAACCAGAATTGTCTTTGTTTAATTGTAATGCTCTGATATGAGTATCACTCTTTTGTAAGTTTTCAGTTAATTCCTTGACCCGATCATTTAAGTGATCTACTAACTTAGTCTTTTCTTCCAACTTACCTCTGGTATGCATCAATTGATAACTTAAATCATTTACTTGTTCCAACTTCGAATTCTGGGATTTCAAGGCCAATTCTGATTGACTAGTCAATAATGACAATTTTTCATCACGTTCGTCAAGTTTTGTCTGTAATGATTGGTAATTTGAAATAGACTCAGCCAATCTGCTAGAAACTTCAGAGTTTGATGCCTCGCGTTCTTTAAGTAATGACTGCAAGTTCATGACGAATTCATTTAATTGAGCTTTATCAGATTTCAATTGATTGGTGTCTTCTTGCAAGTTTTTTTGGATTGATGTTAATAGATCATTCTCATTTTTAAGACTATTAGTATTAATTACTTGAGTTGACAATTTCGATTCCAAATCCTTAACCTCGTTGGTCTTCGAAATTAACAAGTTTTCTTGTTTAGATGTTTGACCCTTCCAGAACTCGACAGTTTCCTGCAACCTAGATAATTCCGTCTTTGTATTTTCTAGATTCATATTAGTGTTCTTATACCGGGTTTCGAATAACTCAACCTGGTGAGTCATGGAATTGACCTTTAATTTTAAGTCATCCCTTTCTGTGATAGTGTGATCCAACTTGTTGGACATTTCTTTAACTCTTTCAGTAGAACTCTGCTGTAATTTCTTTAGAGACAGTTCACAATCAGACAATCTCGCCTTCAAATCATTATTAATATCAGTCAAATACTTGATATCGGAATTACCACTCATAACATTTGCATTACCACCGCTGGTGACAAGAGCACGATCATCATTATCACCAGATAACTGCTTAAGAACATCTCGTTCTTTGGTTAGAGCATCGTATTTAGTCTTGATAGAATCCAATTCACCTTCCAAAGTTAAGATGGCTTCTTTAGCTTCTTCGATTGCAACAGACTCTAATTGACTGTTTGCTTGATTATCTTGAGCTTCTAATTTCTTACTCAATTGTCTGATAACAGTTAAAAGCTCTGAGTTTTTTTGCTGTAACTCAATGATACTGGAAAATCCTACCAATCTATCAGATATCAATTTATCCAGATCGGATTCCTTGTTGATGGTACCATTACTAGTGTTACCAGTCTTTTCCAAGATATTATCTATGGCACTCTTTTCTGCTAATGATAATGGATTTTCATTGTCATCATGAATTTTGGAATGAATTAAGTAATAACATAATTGCTTTCCAAGATCCTTACAGAGTTTCTTCATGCCTACTAATTCATCTTCAAACTCGATCATTCTGTGTTTCAATCTATTATTCTTTTTGTCACTTTCCAACTTTTCAAAACGAATAGTTTCCATTTTACCAACCATATCTTTCATAGAAGATTCATAAAAAGCAATTTGTTCTTTATAACTCAAGATGACGGGCTTTTTAGATTCTAGTTCATCTATGAAAGTTTCTAATTGGCTAGCCAACTTTTCCTTTTGTGATCTTTCCAAAATCAATTGTTTCTTTATATGGTTGAATTCTGAGTACAAGGATGCCAATGAGATACCCTTAGAATTATTAGCGATTAACTCAGCTGAATTAGTTAATTTGGGAAGATCATTTTCTTGACGTAATTCCAGTTCTAGAGCTTCTTCAGCTCTTCTCAATTTTTCTTGCAATTCGATACATTTCTCTGACTTGATATTCAATTCATTGGTCAATTCATTTACAGATTCAGAGGATTTAGTCTTGATTTCGTCAATGAATGACTCTAATGAAGATATTCTTTCATTAGCTTCGGAGGTTTGAAGTTTAATCATTTCAATTATATCATCTTTACCCTTTAATTGTTTCTCGGATTTAATAACATTACTCTCTACGGTATTATCAAGGTTAGAAATTTGAGATAACTGGGTTTCAATTTTACCATTTAAGGACTTTACGGTTTTGTTCAAACTATCATTCAACTCAGTGGTAGTCGAAAGCTTTGAGTTCAATTCTGATATTTCATTAGATCTTAAAAGCCTTTCAGATTGATAAGTTTTGGACAATTCAGTGAACCTTTCTTGACATGATTTCCATTCATTTTCAAACCAATCCTTTTCTCGTTTAAAATAAGCCGATTCATTTGAAACTTTGGTTAAATCGAACTTGACGGAGAAAAATTGATTCTTAATATCATTTATTTCCTTAGTCAATTCATTAATCTTTTGAGTTTTATCTACGTTCTCTTTGGTCAACTTGTCGATATAAGAATTATAGTGGAGTATGTCATCTTCATACTTTTGACTATCATTGGATTTTTGTAAGTTGACAAGTTTATCAGATAACTCCAGTACTTGATTCTTCAAATTACGATTTTCATTACGATAATTATTGATTATATCATCGTTAGCAGAACCTTGAGACCTTATAGATTCTTTTTCTAATTTCAAACCTTCAATAGTCTGTTCATTGAGTTTTAATTTTTCCGTCAAAGATTTGAATTTATTTTCATTGATTTGAATTGATTTTTCATGATTGAGTTTCAAGAAGGCAATATTAGATTTTAAATCGGCAAATTCAATGGATTTTTTAATTAATGTATCTATTAGATGAGAATTCATATGAGCAATATCATCTTCGGGTATTTCCAAATAAGACGCTACCAAAGAAGTACGATTATTTTCCTTATCAGGAGAATTATTATCCAAAGCATTTAATTCCGAATGAGGGATTTCGAGTTGGGAAGTTTCGGGAATATTATTGTTAGCATTATGGTGAGAGGGAGGTAAGATGTTTTGAACCAAAGGAGAACTTTGAACATGGTTTTCTTCACCCGAATCACGAGCCACTGTGAATGATTTAGGAGTTTCAATGGAATCAATATCTTTCAAAGGAGGTAAACTTTTGGAGGGAGTATTGTATTGGTTAAAGGTGGTATTTGGTTGTAAACCACTCGAATTGGCCATGTCATGATCTTGTTCCATGTTATCGTGGTCATTAAGATCCTGATCAACAGGAGGGTCTACTTCGATGGAAATGGGGAGGCCCCCATTTTCGGGATGCAGTTCGTTAATGTTGGCATTATGATCTACTTCCTGGGGCTGGGTGTTTTCCTGGGGATGGGTGTCTTCCTGGGGCTCGCTGTCTTCCTGGGGCTCGCTGTGTCCGACTGTGCCAGTGCCTTCAGTAATTGCAGTAGCAGCTTCAGGAGCATTGGCACCAGCATCTTCGCTGGCACCTTCACTGGCACCTTCACTGGCACCTTCACTGGCACCTTCACTGGTACTGGAATTGTCACTGGCATTGTCACCGGCATTGTCATCCTCACCATCCTGTTCTTCCGAGTCCTCGCTAGCCCCCTGTTCCTCTTCTCCATCCTCTTCTCCATCCTCTTCTCCATCCTGTTCTTCATCAGGGGAGTCACTATGGACCTCTTGTACGTCCTGGTCATAATTTATAAATTCATTTTCATCAACCTCGGGGATTTCTTGGACTTGTTGGTCGTAGTCCAAGTTTTCGATATCGTCGTCGCCATCGTCTATGATTTCGACCGATTCATTGACTTTCTTATCGTCCTCAGACATACCGAAGGTGTGGTTGTAGAAGAAGTGACAAATGGTTATCACCAGCAATGCGCACCAGCAGATTCAAAAGAGAGAGAGAGGCCTGGCCACAGGTAGCTGGGCCACAGGTAGTTGGGCCACAGCGTAGAGATATGGGTCACAGGGTAGAGAAAGAAAGAGTGTAGGCGTCAGGAAGCACGTAGTGCTGTAAGTGCTGTTGTAGTGCTGTAAGTGCTGTTGTGGTGCTTGTGGTGCTTGTGGTGCTGTAGACCGGAAGGACAGGGTGCACGGGATACGCACGTGATTTCCGAGGGTCCAATTGCAGGCTTCAGTGGCTTCAGTAGCAGTGGCCTAGACATCCCTGCTGCCTTATAGTGCAACTGATGGAGGCTGCAGAGTTGCAGTGAGAGCTGTACAGTAGCGTATAGTAACTATATAGTAGCGTATAGTAACGTATAGTAACGTATAGCTGCGTACGGGCTACTGTGGGTGTGTGTGCGGTTAGTACCCTACGCACATGACCGTGACTGCCCCTCTTCCAGTTCCTCCACGACCGTCGAAATTTTTTTCCCTTGATGAAAATCTCAAACAAATCGGAAAAATTCTAGTATTCATTAATTAGTTAAAGATGATTGAACCATCATTAAAAGCTTTAGCTTCTAAATATAATTGTGAAAAATCAATCTGTCGTCAATGTTACGCCAGATTACCTCCAAGAGCCACCAACTGTCGTAAGAGAAAGTGTGGTCACAGTAATCAATTAAGACCAAAGAAGAAATTGAAGTAATCTATTGGTGGTATTATTGGATCATTTTTCATTTGTATCCATGTCCATCTACCCTTACTTAAGGAGAATATTTACATAGGTTAATATATTATTTACTTAGTCCATGTAGAGCATGGCACAGTGGTTGTAAGGATATGAAGAGACATAATGGACCACAGCACCAGGGCCAGTTGACACCACAGAAGAGGGTTCTGGCACCAGAAAGGCACCAGAAAGACGGTTGTGGAACCGGAAAATCGGTTCTGGAACCAGCAGAACGGTTACTGGTACCAGAAAGACGGTTACTGGTACCACAGCAACACCGGCAGCTGAAAGACAAGCTCTGAAGGTGGTGTTCAGCATGGGGCCGTGGCAGTTGTGGCCATGGGGCCGTGGTGCAGCTGGTGCAATAGTGTCCGCTAGTGCTTCCCCAGTGTCTCCAAGTTCTCCTGTCTTCCACTATGTGCTCTTGTTCTGACTCTCTTGCTCCCTCTGTTGCTCTGAGGTCCCGTGCAGCCCTGGGCCGTTCTTGGTCCTGGGCCGTTCTTGGTCCTTGGCCCCGTTCTGGGTCCGGGCCGGGGGTCCGGTGCAGCCTCTGGGCCCGCCCTTGGCCCTGGCCCGTCCGCCCTTGGCCCTGGCCCGTCCGCCCTCTCGTATTATTCCCGTGTCTCTACCACTCGCACAAATCAACCTGATTCATAAACCATCATCTTAAGGACCACCAAACCCCAGGAGATTTTTTCACCATAAAACCCCGTTCCTGCTTTCCATTCGATATCAAGTGGGCTTATCTAGCATTCGGTTTTACTGTGTTACTGTCTCGATTGATTGTACCATTTTCAAACCCCCCTCAACCTTAAATTCTTTCGGTGGTTCTCCCAACTGTCCTTGGCCCGGCCAATTATCCGTTTCCCGTTACCCCCTTGTGGCCGTAGTGGTGTTGCATTTAAATCACTTAAAATCTTACAAACTTTGTGTTTGTTGGAACTTAGACTGCCTTGTTTGGTAGGATGAGCAATAACAACTTCATTGCTGACCAGTACATAAATAAAAGGAGTCAGCAACATCAACAACATTCATCACCATATCAATCTTCAGGGCCTTCACAACCACAATTGGTGCCTCAGATTCTGTCATCTACTTCAGTACCTCAACAGCAAAAACGTCAGAACAGTTTGTCTAATTACATGATGAATAATTCGAATAAACGATTATCCAATCCGCTACAAAATCCATTACAGTTGAATTCTCAACAGGCTTCTGATTATGCCTTCCTTACTAATACCAATCCTGGTTATAATGCCGAGGCCGTGGTATTGCCTCTGGCGTTGCCTCTGGCTCAGATCCAAGATCCGGTGGCTGGTAATCAATCTCAACGTCTTGGTAATAGAAATAGTTATCGAAGAAGTGTATTTCAACAACAAATGCCTCCGTCTGGTTCTATACAGAATTTGACTAAAACCCCTACTCCTTCATCTTATGAAGTGCCATCTAGTCCCACCGTCAATGCTGCCATCTCGGTGCAGAATGTATCTGACCTGCCTGGTTCCACTTCAGGTGTCGATCAACATCCCCTGGCTCTGGCTCTGGCTCGGACTCAGGCTCAGATACAAGCCCAGGCTAGGGCTCGAGCTCTGGCCCTGGCCCAAGTTCAAGTCCCTGGTGAATCACTGAATCGGACTTCCCAATACCAAATGCCATCATCACTGTCAATTCCACAAATCAATCCTTTGAATACAACTCAAAGCATCCTGGATCAAGAAACTAATAATCCCGACCTTTCCAGTGCTACTGGTGGTAGTGTGGTAAATGATACCTCCCAACTGCTGCAACAAACAGCTTCTCAGCAGGCTGCTACTAGAGAAATGACTGAAGAGGAACAACAATTGGCTGCTAAATTAAAAGAGACTTATAAAAATATTGTCAATTATGAAGAAATTGTCCAGAAAAGTTGTTTAGACCTTTCTGTTAAAGTCACTCAACTATCTAATAATCCTTCTGGTTTATCTTACGGTAATTCTCCAATGATGGGTTTAAATTCTAACATGAATAGTACCACCACTACTAATAATAACAATGGAAATCCCAGTAAATCATCTGAGTTACTGAATGAATTATGGACTATATATCATCATAATATTTCTTTATTGGATAACTATACCGATTTTTTGGTCACGGCATTAAAGCCTTCTTCTAATCAAAATAAAGACCATTTTAAAACTGGTAAAAACATTGTTGATTTATATAAAATTCCCAGAAGAATGTGGGTTTATGGAATAGTTGCCTTTTTAGAAGTATTAAAGAACATTATCAATATTTTTCAAGAACATGAAAGTTGTCCTTGTTTTATTGGTCATTGTTTTACAATTATTTCAAACTTGACTGATCCAGCTTTGGATATGGAAGGTTGGTGGTCTGAGAAATTGGGTGATTTATCTAGAATGGCAATTGCCCTTTACAGTTCGAGATTTATTGATTGGAAACTTAGTGCTGAGTATTGGTATTCCATTTCAATGAGAACTTTGTATGGTCATGGGAAAATCTATTATCATATGTGTACTGTTCAGCAAGATAATTTAGATGCACTTGTCAATATCGGTAAATCGGTTACCTGTAGGGATCCATTTGTTCCTACTCATCAATATTTGAGACTTGTTGTGGAAAATATTTGTACTCAAAGAAACATATTATCATTACTAGAATTACCTATCATTGATTTTATCAAGATTCATAAAGTTTTGTTGAGCATTAATACTAATCAAATTGGTAGTAATAGTTCTGGTTCAATTGATAATATCCATGATACTCAGTTGCAATATGGTATAGATTTAGTTTCTCGGTATGGGATCACTTTTGGTTCTGATTCAAATGGCTATAATTTCTTTACTCGTCAGCTATATACTCCTAATGGAGTTACTGGTGCAGGTGAATCTCGTGTTCCCTATTATAGTTACTTGCAACAACTGCTGCAACAACTGCTGCTGCCTCCAGGCAATCTTCAATCACCTTCACTGCAGACTCAACTGTCAATGGCCAATGTTGGCTCCATGAATGGAGTTAATGGTAACGGTGGTGTTAATTCGATTGAAAAGTTGAACTTCTGGTTGCATAAAGGTCCATCTTTTGCAATTGCTAATATAAATCATATGATTGGATTAGGAGACTCAAAAAACCCTTTTAGTAAAATCTTTCTATTACCAGAAGCATTGAAGGAACGAAAGGACAAGAAGGACCGGAAACGGAAATCTAAAAGCTCGATCACTGAAGATTTCTTACCAGCCAACAATAATAATCAACCTCTTTTGGCTCTGGAAATCAGTGAGATGAATTGGTTTTATTGTTTGAAAGATATCAATAAGTCTGTGTTAGAATTGTCAATAAGAATCTTGAAACATTACTTAGTAGGTCCAGTGGAAGCTTCTTATGGCCATGTTATTATTTGGTTATACTATTTAATTTCCGTTGGGGAAGCCATGGACAAGAACCCCAATAGTAAACTTATGTTTAGTTGGTTATTCAGATCTTTATTTCCATGGGATTTATTGGTTAACTATTTGAATACGGTTTTAGCAACGGTTAAATTCAACAGCAACTTGTTGAACAAATGCAAAGAATATATTTTAACGAGTCCTAATTGTATTCAATACTTCAATGAAAATGAAAGGTTACCAGAAGTTTGGAAATGTTGGGGAACTTTGTGGTTTGATTTTATTTCTATGAAGACCGACTATTCTGATTTTGAAACCGCTGGTATTGTCAATTATAGTGTATTCGATTTACCAGCTTCTGGTGTTTCTGCTAGTATAAGGGCCAATAGCAATTTTGACTTGATGAAAACTAAAGAAGCCTTATTCGATGACAACAATGAACGAATAATTCGGGTTGTCTTGTTAGCTAAATTCATTGCTGATAACTATGAGTTTGGTTTAGTTCGTTCTCATGAAGGATTTAAGTTTTCAACCGAGCTTATCCCATTTAGATTTTCTGGTATACCACAAAATATCACTTTACTTATGAGAGAGTTCTTATATGGAGATAATAGGTTTGTTAGTCATAATTTTTTTGATAAATTATCTGAAGAAAACGAGTATCAGTTCTCAGAACGGCTTGATCCCAGTGTGTTGGATGATGAATGGTTTGAAATCAATAAATCCACTTCATCACCATTGAATCATAATGATGACGAATTTCTGGAAATCAATGATGAAGAAGTGATGAGAGATTTCGATGGGAGTGAGTTTGAAGAGGAGAGAAGAAATCAAACTCTTGATCAAGTTGATAAATCTTACAATCAGCGTCATCAACCATTGAATCCAATTTTCAATTGAGCAATGATTTTTACAATCCACAAGCTACTGGTAATCATCCGGGATTCATGATCAACCCTGACAATATATCAATGATGAGTGAAGATACCAATTTAGGAAATTTAGGGCCTATACCTATGGGAACTGAACCCACTCTAGGAGGAGGACCAGAAGCGGTAGTGGGGAATTTAGGAGAACAAATGGATACAAAATTAACATATATTACTTTAGATACCAACATCTGGTTAAAACATTGTGGAAGGATTTTCAAGTGTATTAGAAATGGGATATTTAGAATCCTGATTCCATTAATAGTTTTCCAAGAATTAAGATCATTAAGAAAATCAACTGAAGCTACTATAGCTGATGCTGCCACTAGATCGGTTATAATCATTAGAGAATTATATTCAAGTAAAGAAATTATCCCATTAATGTTTGATGGGACCTTAGCATCAGATATAAATGAAACTACTGAATTTGAAAATAATTCCAATTGGAGAGCAGGAGTTGATGAAACTATATTGCATGCAGTTAGCCAACAAGATGAGATTGGGAAAAAAATATTAAGAGGATTAAATACTACTATTAATAATCAAATCTTAGACCCTAAATTGGCTAAATCATTTTGGTACTGTGTTTTGATCTCTGATGATAGAAATATGAGATTAAGAGCTAAAACTTTGGGGGTATCAAGTTTCCAAAGTAAATGGTTATTTAATCAATTAGAGAATAACTTTTATAGCAACTGTATTGATTAGCATTAGCATATATGTCATAATATATAAACAAACTTTTGAGGCAACCCGTAGTTTCACAGGTGCAAAGGTGCAACAGACAACCAAAACGTGTGTAAAAGGTATTAAAAATAACGTGTGTAAAGGAGTGATTGTTGTGGTTATGATGGTGATCTAGCCCGTTAAGGTACCACTGGGGACGTGCTGGGACGCGAAAAAAAAAAGCGTATTGTGCAGCAGCTGTTTGCAACCTGATGCAAGATCACTAAATCGGGTAAATTGTGCATGGGGATGCATTAGCAGGGATAAAGGGAGAGAACAGTAACAATAAGGAGATCAAGCAGTGGTGGCCATAAATGGAAAAATAGGTTGTGGCTGCATACGAGATACCGTAGCGAATAATAAAAAAAAAACACAAAGGAATGGCAGGTACAGGATGGTTTGTAGATGCCCGGCAGGGGCATGTTTCAAAGTAGTATAGACCATGTTTCGCCTTCCTTGTGTAGTCAATTACTATACTGGAAATTAACTTTATAGACTCTTGCAGATGGGGTTTTAAAACTATATAATGTCAGTAGTATCTCTGAAAATTTTAGGTCAACTTCCTTCTTTAATTCCACACTCCTTTGGTTTTTGATTCTACATTCATTTGATATCCCATTCATTTGGTATTACATTCCTTTAGTCTTACATTCATTTGGTATTCCATTCCTTTAGTCTTACATTCCTTTTATATCTCACTATTTTATTAGTTTAACTCGTCGTTCCTTATGAATTTCTTTGTGCTTTTCAGCTTATTTACATTAATTTTGTCTGCTCCTGCTAACGTGTTGGTTGTTACCAAAGTAAGATACCAGACTGTTATAGTGGGGGACGATGGAACTCAAACTCAGGCTCCACAAACTTCTATTACTACCAGTTCACTGACTCCCATCACCAGTACCATCACAAAAACTTTAACTAGAACTAAGACTGATGATGGACAGACTGAAGTTGAAGAAACCCAAGTCGAAGAGACTATCACTCAGCCTGCTGAAGCTGCTACTACTAGCACAGATGCTGTTGAAAAAGTTGTTAGTATTCCAGCCGGAGGTTCTGAATCTACAGATGCTACTACTACTTCTACTGCACCAACCACATCTGCTGTTGCAACCACCTCAAAACCTTCTGGTACTAGTTCTCTGACAACCTCAAGCACCAGTTCTGGTAGTACCGAAACCGGTGGATCGGGTGATAAGAAAGGTGAAGGAACTTATTATAGCACTGGTTTAGGAGCTTGTGGAATCACCAATCAAGATTCAGATAAAATCGTAGCTATTTCCCATTCATTATTTGATGAAACTGATACCGGTAATCCCAACAACAACCCAGTATGTGGAAAGAAGATCAAAGCGTATTACCAAGGAAAATCTGTTGAAGTCACTGTCACTGATAGATGTGAAGGATGTGCCCATGATGATTTAGATTTCTCTCCATCTGCATTTACTCAAATTGCCGACAAATCATTAGGAAGAATTGACATTACATGGGAATGGGTAAATTAGTATATTGATTTGTATAGGTTGTTAATATACTTTGTTCTGAAAAAGGTGACTTTAAACATTAGAGAATTCTACAATGTGAGTTATTACCGAAGGTCTTATATATATATAAAAAAAAAGATAAGAAAAAAAGCACATAATCATATCACAAAGGTAGGAAATAAATAAAAGACATTTCTAGTTACTTCAAAATGTACACCAATTAGATTAAATAATAGTAAATGGGAAATAAAGGTTGTAATAATGACAGGGAGATGGTTAAAATAGTTAAAATGGGCCAGATTAAAACACCCAAGATAACCATCTTCTGTATGCAGAAGAGTTTTTGTTTTCACTTTCTAATTTAGCATAATATTCATATTCATGTTCTTCAATTTCTTCAATACCAGTGAATAAATCAACATCTTCAAGTTTAACAAATTTAGTTCTTTTGAGGAGTTTCCAAAATACAAATACCACAATAGACACAAAAATCATCAAATAACTAAATAAAAATTGATCAACCGTGAAAGGATTGAAACTGGTATAACCTTTGACACCAATCATTATCCAAATAAAAGTCCCAGAAATAATAACTGTATATGGTTGGAACCATGATCTATAAGGGAAAGTAGATCTATCTAATCCTTGAACTTGAGTAGCTCTGTAAAATCTGTAATAAATAATGGCCATAAATCCATAATTCAATAATTGAGCCCCAGTACATAAATTAACCATATAATTTAAAGCAGTAGCAGAACTATTACCTAATTGTAATAAAGATAATAAGGAGAAACACATACTGACAGCGATACAATAAATTGGAATACCAGTAGAAGTACAAATCTTGAAACTTCTTGAGATAAAACCTCTTTGAGCTAACCCGTATAAAGCTCTTGAAGAACAGAAAGTATAAGAATTACCAGCAGAGAAAGCTGAAGTTAAAATCACGGCATTAACAATATGAGGTAATACAGCAATATTCAAATTAGTCATAGCCACCACATAAGGAGAAGCAGCAGAACCGGAACCATCAGTTTCTAAATTAGGATCATTATAAGGAACTAAAATAGTAACAGATAAAGCACCTCCAATATAAAAGAGGGCTAAACGATATAACACCGTTTTAAAAGCAGTTGGCATATTTTTTCTAGGATTAACAGCTTCAGCAGCCACCATAGACATATATTCAGGACCAACGACAATGAATAAAGCCCCAATTAAACCAGCTAAAAATCCTTCAAATCTTCCTAAAGCACCATCATGACCATAGGAAGGTATAGCAATAGGACCACCAGAAGCATGCCAATGTCTAAATCCAAAAGCATCATTTTGAGGATTACCACCACACATGGTAACTAAAGTGAATATTAATAAACCAATACATAAAATCAATTTTCCTAACGATAACCAAAATTCAGTTTCACCATATAATTTAACAGCGAAAACATTAATAGCAGCATACATAACAATTTGAATACATAAAGTAATAGCAGCTGAATAATCATCTCTCCAATAATGAATAAAATTATTAACAGCCACAATTTCAAATGGAATATATAATGCTTCCATAATGAAAAAGTTAAAACCAACCGCAAATTCAAAAGATTCATCAATACATCTTCCAGCCATAGTAACAAAAGGAGATGCAATAGGTAAAAATGAAACCATTTCCCCAATAGAAACGGTCAACATTAAAATCACCACTGTCCAAAAGCAAAAACTTAATAATAAACCTAAAGGACCAGCCAGGGCTAAATCACCACCAATTTGTAAAAATAATCCAGTCCCAATAGAACCACCAATGGCAATTAATTGCACATGTCTTAATTGTAATTTTCTATGAACTTGTTCACCACTGAACATCTTTGATTTCAAATTTTTTCCTCCTTCACTCCCTTCACCACCAGAACTAGAATCCTTACTATAATCCCCATCACCATCACCAGCTGCTTGAAATGATTGAACCGAATCTTTATCAGAAGAACCAGGAATCTGACTGGTCTTTTCGTCTTTTTTAAACATACTCATACTCATAGTAAACACCAGTTGGGTTTTACGAGTTAAACAATATGAAACAACAAAAAAATATTCTTTAGAAAAAAACAAATGGTGAAAACTTTTCCCTTTTATTTCAATTGCCGGTATGTGATGAGAGCCAGAAAAAGAAACTGTTATGCAGCCCTTTGAACAAAAAATGATCGAGTCAGGCGAGAGATCTAACTATGGGGTGGTTTTATCCCCGTATTGTTGGTGCCAATGTTCGAACAGAGTCATGGTCTAGCTTACACAATGGTGGTAACGTCGACGGGAGTCATGGTGGTGGTATCTTTACCATTGGACTGGGGGTGGGTTTGACGTAAGGAGGGTCTAAAGTTGGCCGCAAATCTTTTTTCTGTTGCCGTGCTCATCGGTCTGGATGAACAAATACGTTGATAAAAGCCTATAGATTTAGATAGGGTAATGGGAGGCTAGTAGTTTGAGAGAGATAGAGATAGATACTGGTGATAGGCACTGGTGATAGGCACTGATCTTATCTTTGTTAAAGCCAAAAGAAGGTTTAGGGCTGGTGCCAATGGGAGGTTCTCCTTTATTTGCTTATTTTAGTATGCATATGCCTGGGATAGGGAAGGCCTCCCGTCCTGCATATGGGTGGGGACCATTGCAAGTGTAACTGCTTAGGGAAATGCAACCCGGAAGTGCCAAGGATGATAATTCCGGGCGTGCAGGACTGGTGGTGGGTATGGTGCAGAAGGGTGGTGTTGTGGTGCCGCGGTTGTCCGATGGTAGTCCGATGGTGGCGCGATAGGGGGTGGTGCTATGGTGCGGTGGCTAGGGCAGTGGTGCGGTGGTCTGGTGCTGGTGAAAAAGAAATGACGTACTTCCCGTACCAGGATACGACGACATTTCGGGTGTCGCTCGGCACCTCCTACAGCCAGAATCTGACGACATCTGTATGCTGCTTATGTCTGGTAGACTGCAATTATCGCACATATTACTCTGCTTATGTGGTTAGGTTAGAATTTCAATTTAAGTAATGCCGATACACTGTTAGATTCGGCTTGTGGATCGGTCACTTGATTCGATATAGCTTGTGTATTTAGTGTTTTTTCGATTCGGTTACTACGGCTGCTTGTTGTTCTCTTAACCTTGCTATATCCACTCATTCAGGTTCAATCTCTTTACACTAACTCGATAGCATTTTGAGTGAATCGAAAGTCTGAATCTCTGTCACCACTCTGACGTGTTTTCTCTCGGGTGGTACACTGTTTAACGGAAAGATCAAGCAGGATGTTAATATATATTAAACCTGTATCTATATATCTACAAGGTTTATGAATGATTGAATAAATAGTTAGTAACTACAATTAATTTAATTTAATTTAGCCAAAATAGCATCAGTAAATTCATCAGTTGAAGCAGAACCACCAATATCTTTGGTGGTGGATTTACCTTCAGCAAGTACATCATAAGTAGCTTTAGAAATACTATCAGCATGATCATTTAATCCTAAATGTCTCAACATCATGGTAGCAGATAAGATCATGGCAGTTGGATTAGCAGTATTTTGACCTTTAATATCTAATCCAACATGTCTACAACCAGGTTCAAAAACAGCATATTCTCTACCAAAGTTGGCCCCTGGAACTAATCCTGGACCTCCAATTAAAGCAGCCCCAATATTAGATAAAATAGAACCATACAAGTTTGGAGTAACTAATACATCAAATTGTTGAGGATGAGCAACAGCTTGCATAGAAGCATTATCAACAATTAAATCATTGACTTCAATTCCACTATAAGCTTGAGCAACATCTTTAATGGTTTGTCTAAATAAACCATCTCCTAATTTCATAATATTAGCTTTATGAATAGCAGTAACTAATTTCCGGTTATTTTTCTTAGCAAAATCAAAAGCAAATTTCCCAATTCTTTCAGATTTAAATCTGGTCATAATCTTTAATGATTCAACCACTCCTGGGTATGATTGATGTTCTAACCCAGAATATTCCCCTTCAGTATTTTCTCTAACTAAAGCAAAATCAATTCCATCTAATCTTCCTTTAATTCCAGGAATATTTTTAATTAATACTAAAGAAGCATAGATATCTAATTCTTTTCTTAAAGCAACATTTAATGATTTACTAGCAGCTCCAGTTGGAGTATATAAAATCCCCTTTAATCCGATTTTATTTCTCTTTAATGATTCAACTGCTTCAGTAACTCCTTTGGAATCTTTATCTAATCCACTAACATCAACAGTTTCCCATTCAATTGGTACATTTTGTGATTTAAAGATAGTTTGAACTGAATCAGTAATTTCTTTCCCGATCCCGTCCCCTGGGATCAAGGTAATGGTGTATTTACCACCGTATTTCTTTGGTAATACGGATTCTGGGGAAGCAAAACTGGCTAATCCTCTAATAGAAGTCTAATTATGTTAGTAAATAATTGTCATAAAATGGGTAATTAGTCACATACTCTTGAAACTTTGAACATGGTTGATGTAGAAAAAGATAATATCTAAAAAACTTTTCAGGTTTATCCTATTCGGACTTTTGGTGATGGGATTATCCGCGTAGACTTTTAATTGGTTGAGGGCTGTTGGTAGAGACGCGACCGGCTCCCTCAAGCAGCACTGTAGAAATAGCATTGTACAAGTACCACTGTAGGGACTAACTCTGTAGACAATATAATACTTGATTCTCATACCATGGAACCGGTGTACAAAAACATTCTTAAGGAACTTCGAGTTATCAGCAAGCAGGCCCACGTGATCCACGAAAAGTCAAATTTGCTCAAGCAAAAGGCCAAATTGGAGTATGAAAAGTTACAAAGAATTAGAAATAATCAGTCTGCTGAAGATATAAATAAACAGATTGAAACCCTTAAGGTGGAATCTGTGCCGTCGACCAAATTCGAAACCAAATTTAAGCAAATGTTTCAACAAAAGATGGAAGAAGCTCATGATATCACCACCGTTCAACATGAACAATTTCACAATATATATAGGTTTTTGTCAAGCCAAAGGACGTACCAGGAGCTACTTGAACGGTACAACCCGGGTATTAATATGGATGCACAAGAGAATATCACAAAGTCTGCTAATCGGGTGGGCTTGAAGGTACCAGAGTAGGGAATAATATTTCAATATACATGTACATATACAATTTTAACTACTATAACTACACAGTTGATGTACACCAGTAATGTACACCAGCAAGATAACGTACACCAGCAAGATAACGTACACCAGCAAGATAACGTACACCAGCAAGATAACGTACACCAGCACCGCTAAGGCACCCTATCTTTGTACTCTTTATACCCACGCTTCGTATTATCGTTCATTCATTATTCATCTAATACTCTCTCATCAACTTCACCTCTTGACCCTCTTATAACCACTTCCTTCTTCTTCCCTGCCTCTCTTCCCATCCTTGTTCTCGTACAATACCTGGGAATCAACTTTCAACTCGTTGTTCTCCTGATAAAACTTTTTCAAATTCTCCAAAATCAACAAATCATTATAATAATTCATATTGAAATTCAAAGCCATCTTCATTCCAAGGTAATCCATACAAGAATTTATGGGGAAATTATAAGTATCCATCAAATAACCAATTAATAAAGACTTGGATATATTCTCATTAAAATCACCAACCACCAATACTTCCACGGAATTATTTATCAACTTGATTAATTTAACTAATCTAATCATTTTAAACAAATTATTCTTCAAATTCCCCAGTAATAAAGGATTTATGAGCCGAAGTGATAAATTATTGGGCAAGTCATTGATTAATCGACTATAATTCTCATTATATGTCACAAAATAATTGATAAAGTTTTGCAATACCTTGCCATAAGTAGTCATAAACTCGTCTAATAACTGTTTTTCCTCTTCATTGTACTGATTTACATCAAAATTCAAGTCTAATGATAGGACAATTACATCACTAGAAAGGGAAATATCATGAGAATTATTATCAAGATGATGCAAAAACTTGTACGTTGGCAAACAGTTAATGATGATTTTAAAGTTATGGGATCGGAAACTTTCATTATTCAAGTGGTTAAGTGTCCCATAATAAATATCTGGGCAAATAGGAATAGGACTTTGGCTGCAATTTCCTCCACTAATGCTACTGCCATTAAAGTTATTTCCCTGATAGTTACTGTGGCCATAACTGTGCCCGTAATTGTTGAACCCGTTAAGGGGTATATCATGACCATGACCATACTCATAGTTATGTCCATAGCTGTTCATGTGTCCTATGTCTGGACTAGGGTAGTTCTCAATCATACTAGCTTCTGTTTAATGAATGCAAAAAAAAAGCGACTAGAAAAATCTGCAACCAAATTTTCAGGTCTGGAGGGTCTGAAACTGAAAAGAATCAGTAAAAGCGATAGAAGATGGGAGGTGGGAGGTATATAAACGTGTAGGCCAAAGTATATATGAAAAAGTAATCAGATTCCCAACAAGAAAAATAACTAAACCGAATGGGAAGCGGCCATAATTTTGAAATTTGCTGAAATATTCACATATATATACATGGCCGGAAAGTTAGAGCAGGTTAAGTTCCTTAGCTTCTATGCAGACAAGATAATATTGTGGGAGAACCGTAGGTGTTGTTACCGGATGTGCCAGTACCGTATGTGGGAGAACCGTAGGTGCCCCTACCGTGGGCCCTGTTACCGCGGGTGCCAGGAGCGTAGGCGCCAATCCCGGTAGAGGCACACCGCTGGCCAGACTCTCTAGGGGTGCGGGAGTGCTGGATAAAATGTCTCTGCCTATGCTTATATCATCAGCGTCTTTGGTAATCTCCTCTTTGTGCATCACACAGGCTGGTTGCTGCTTTGGTGGGGGCACTAAGCCCATGAATACTTAATACTTACCCAACCACTACCACCACCTATCATCAAACACTATCATGTTCAGGCTCCATTTACTTAGATCTAAATTCCCTAAATTCTCCTTTAGAGCCTTCCCCAAACCCCTTACTTTCAGCTTGGCTCCCCTAGTTAGTCCCATACTCAATGACACTGCCATTAAAACTCCACTGTATATAGACACCAGACCTAACCAAATTAATGATGTAAAAAACATTGGAATCTCTAAAAAGCAACAAATGTATAATGAATTGACTCTTGGATCAATTACTGGATTGTTTTTGGGAGTTATTATGGGGAAATTTAGCTCATTGATCATAATATTTTCTGGAACTATCTACTTATTCTTACAATTTTTACAATCGAGAGGATTAATTACAATTCCATGGAATTATTTTTTCAAGTTCAATAATCAATCATTTGATTTTAACCATTTAGTACTTGAAAATTTCAACTTCAAGTTAAGTTTTATCTCTAGTTTCTTAATTGCATGTTATAATATATAATATATACAGATGTATTCTATTCTAATTTACTAAATAAATCAAATGTACCGGTTCCTACATTTGATAATTTACCCATAACGATATTGGCTGATGGACTTTCAATTGGTTCATGTTCCCCATTCAATACAGCTTTGGTAATAAATTGACAGGTAGTCTCATATGACATTTTCATAAATGCTGAAGTTGAAGAATCAATACCTTGCCTATTAAAGGCTAAATAAGTTCCTTCTCTTGTCATCATATCTGCAATTAAATCCAAATGTCTTGATGACACATTAATGGCATACCTTTCGAAAACATTATTGATTTCTCTTACAATGGTATTTCTAGCGGCTTCAACCCCATATGTATGTAATACTTGATAAATATCATTGGAGGTTATATTGTTGACTTGTATAAAGTCATCTTGTTCCCACATGGCCTTAAAGTTTACTCCTTCGGTTGTTAAATGTCTTTCATTAGCAGGATGTAAACATCTTCCAATCTTTGGCACTTCTCTAACAACTACCTTGTTACTTAATTCTTCAATAATATTTACCATTAATAATTTTTCAAAATCCCCTACTAATTTGATATTAAATTCACACCATTCTCCGTTTTCATCATCGAAATTGAATTTGGTGACAAAATTGTGTCTGGTGATCACTTCCATTTGTCTATCTTTAGCTTCTCTACTAGTAGGTTTGCTGCTATCTTCAGAACTCTTATCCATATCTTCATCACTGTCATCACTGTCATTATCATTGTTATCACTTTCGCTATCACTGTCAGCCATTTCTTCATCACTGGTTTCTTCTGCTTTTCTCATCGTTTCAATTTCATCATCATCAGGTCCTTCATATGATACGGCTTGTTTACCACTCTTTTTATCATTTCCTTCCCCATCTTCATCTGCTTCCTCTTCTCCTTCTAAATTGCTATTCACTGGATCGGTCACTTTAGATGCTTTACCTACACTTGGCAATTCACTTCTCTTTTGCTTCTTGATTTCTTTACTGATAGTTGTTTCTAATTGACTCAAGAATTTATTGGTTATAACTTGCTCCAAACGTTTCTGGTCAATATCATATTCTTTTTCATATTCTCCTTTAGTAAAGAAATTAAGTCTTATGGTGTAGGATCTAGAATTTTCTCCAGCTTCGGTAGTTGAGGTTGTTTCAATAACCTTAACGTCTAACAAGAATTCACTTAAGAGAATCTTAGATACATTCTTACAGAATAATTCTGCTTGTTCATCGTTGATGTCATTCCGTAATGGTAATGTCATTTGTGGAGTGGAAATAGCTGCTGATGCTGTCATGATAATTTCTCTCATTCTAGGAATACCTAACGTCACATTTGCAGCCCCATGTCCAGCAAAGTGGAAAGTGTTCAATGTCATTTGGGTAGATGGTTCCCCAATGGATTGTGATGCCACTATACCAACAGCTTCACCAGGATGAACCAATGATCTCATATATTTCAATTGCATCAATGCTTTGAATTTTTCTTTTCCTACTTTTCCGTTCTTGAACATATCCTTATTGTCATCAATGAATTTTTCCAAGTTGTTTTGGAATGTTTCACTGACTGATCCTAAGTATTTTCCTGGATTATATACAGACACAACCGGATCATATTTCAATTGTTGTTCGTAGTGTGGTAAATCTTGCTGTTTCTTTAATGATTTTTTGTACTTCTTGACATATCCTAAAGCCTTTTCGGTATCCAAATGATCAATAGAATTAGGTTGATATTTCTTCAACAATGAATCATAATTATCTAAACAGAATTTAAATTCATTCATGTGAGATTGTTTGGTGGTATCAACAGAGTCCCCTCCGTATAAGAATTGAATTAAAGTACCATCACCATCTCTAACAGTGTTATCGTATGAGACGTGTACCCCTTCCAATTGTTTGGTTAAACATCTTTGTAAATAACCTGATCTAGAAGTCTTAACGGCAGTATCAATTAAACCTTCTCTACCAGCCATACAATGGAAGTAATACTCTTGTGGCCTGATACCCGAGTAAAACCTTTGTTTAATATATCCACCAGCTCTTGCATCAGTTTCAAATGGTTTAAAACTTGGTAAAGTCTTACCTGATACCATAACTGGTACTCTTCTACCTTCTAATGCTTGTTGCCCTAAAAGACACATGATTTGTGATACATTAACATTAGACCCTTTAGCACCTGATAAGGCCATGGCTTGCATAGAATTATAAGGGAACTTCTTCATAACCCCCTCAGGAACACATTTGGATACCACTGATGAAGTGATAGCATTGACTTTGGATTGGGTAACTGCATCCAAAATCCCTAACTTGTTATCATCTCTTAAGATTTCTTCCAACCGTTTCAATAATTCTTTATTATTGATGGAAGTATCTTGTGGTAAATTAGTAACTTCATTGGCAGCAATTCTTCCAGAATCGGTGGATTCTTTCAAGATATCTTTTCTCCATTTATTACCATCTTCAGTCAATCTTAAGTCATCCATACCACAAGTAAAGGCAGTCAGCATGATGTAATTGGTGAATAATCTCCCTAAAATACTCAAAGCCTTTCCGGCAATGGTAGCTCCATAAACTTCATGTAAGGAATGAACAATACCGAATTGAGAAGCACCATATTGAGATTTATCTAAAATACCACACAATAATTCCCCATTCTGGAATATTACTTCATTTTCATTAGAATTGTCCCCCCAATATTCATTCTTGATTTTGTTCTTTGACTTTAAATTTATACCAGGAACATGGTCGGGCTTGATGTTCAATAATACGGTAGAGATAACTTGTTTACCGGTCCATAAAGGCACAGGCTTGAAAATGGTTGGAGGTAAGGTTTTGATTTTAGTTTTAGTGATGTGGCCATCCTCGGGTCTAATACATCCATAAATCAACTGTTGATATTGCTCCCTATTGAAAAAGGTATCCTTGTTAGTGATCCATACACCAGCACTAATATGATCTTGAATTAACCCTCTTAATGGAGATCCTGAAGTTGGAGTTAAATATTGGTTATCAGTGTTGGCCAAATTCAATGCTTCAGCTTTGGCATTTTCGTTTTGTGGGAAATGCATATTCATTTCATCCCCATCAAAATCTGCATTATAGGCCCCAGTATTAGCATAATGCAATCTTAAAGTTTTTTCACCGGGTAATACTCTGACCTTATGACCCATCATAGATGCTTTATGTAATGAAGGCTGACGATTCATGAGTACCACATCATTATTCTTGATATGCCTTAAAACCTTTTTATTAATAACTCCATTAGAACCATTACTAGGAGTCAATAATTGGTTGGCGATGGTTTTACGTTGTTCCACATTCATTCCTATTAAAGAAACTAATGAACCATCTTCATTTTGAACTTGCACTGCTCCTGGCCATTCTTCAGGTCCTCTAATAACAGCTTTTCTTAATTCGTTTATATTGTAAGCGGTTACGGGTTCAGGATAAGTTAACTTTTTAGCAAAGACAGGAGGAACCCCGATTTCATTTGTTTCTAACATTGGATCAGGAGAAATGACTGATCTAGCAGCAAAATTGACTCTTTTACCCATCATATGTTTTCTAAATAACCCTTCCTTCTTTTCTAATGCTTGTTTTACCCCTGGAACCGGCAACTTCCCAGCAGGAGCATTTTGGTTTTTAGTAGAGTCAATAAAAGCATTTACATCATTTTGAATGGTCACAAATGAATTCATTAATCTGTTGAATAAGATTTTCTTTTCTTCAAAAGTGCTTTTATCCTTGGTGGTATTAGCTATTTGATCATTAATATCTCTTATCAATAAACATGTCTTCAATACATTTGATAATAATTCATTCTGAGCATTTTCATGAATTTCATCCCCTAATTTAGATGGCAATCTAAACCTTGTAGGAGGAACCACTACACTAGTCAAGAAGAACATATCAGTAGTGATCTTGTTAGATGCTAATGGATTGGAATTGAAAAGCTTATTGACAATGTTATGCTCTTTTCTAAACACAGAATTCAATATGTTTTTAACTTCAGTGGATATAATATATTTCGATCCACCCTTATGCTTAATGTTTGGCATAGACTCATTTCTATCACCATTGGAAGAATTGTTGGTGTTATTGGTGGTATTTCTCAACATATCAGGACGTACTAATCCCTTAACTCTGTTGTTAGTGACCTGTTTGTCTCTCAAAGAGTTTTCGAATAACTTTGTAAACCCATCTTTTCTAAACGTAGGAGAGTACATTCCACAGTTATCACATCTTGGTCTAGATAATAGTTTCTTATAAAACTCATGGATGGTATACTTTCTCTCTTCTCCAATGGTAGCAGTGTTAACCCCATGGTGGCTGGCTCTTCCTTCACTAATAGCAGCAGCAATAGCAGTATCCACAAACAATTCTCTCCGGTCCATCAACTCCCGTTTCAATTTGGGATCAATGGCACCTTTACCTCTAGACCCATGTTCTTCTTCTCCTTCTTCGGCTTCGTCGTCTTCCATGTCATCTCTTCCTTTAGCCAACATGTTATCCAACTCACTGCATTCCAACAATAACCCATATTGAATCAATTTTAACCGGCAAGCGTATCTGTGAACCTCCAAATTGTTCAACTTGAAATGGTGACAGTAAAGACAACTTGATCTGATGAATATGAATAATTGGTTGAAAAATAACGGGTTGTACACCGGGATAGGTAACTCAATGTGACCTTGATGCCCTGGACAAAACCTCTCATCCAATCCACAAGTGGTACATAAGTTTCTTAAGAATGCACCTAATGCTAAATCGTAAAGACCTCCGTTGATGGGATGGCCCAAATTGTCAAACACCACGGGATTGGTGATTTGTTTGGCGGATAATTTTTTGATTTCTTTATCCAGCAATACCCCAAACTCCACCGAAGTGATTTCTGTCCCTACAGGCTTTGATATATCCATTTTTACGATGCTTGGTAAGTGGTGATAAGTGAAGACCGCAGGTTTAAAATTTTTTTTCAAGATGAGCATCGAGAGGTATTGGTTGCGACACGTCCACTATCATAGTGGTGAATACGCCTAGTTACCCACCAAGCACAAGTACATCAGAGATTCATACTTAAAGTCATCTGTATTCTTACATAAAAACAAATTATAAAAAGATGTCAAGCATCTTAATGCTTGAAGATAGATTTAACCCCACCCCCAAGTCCTTTACCAACACCTCCAACAGCTCCAACACCCTTTCCAACACCCTTCCCAACTCCCTTCCCAACACCTTTTCCCACTCCTAAACCAACATTTCCAACGGTACCAAAGGCATCCCCTATATCAGTAGATGAAGATGGTTTAGCAGCGATAATGAATTGTGATTTGAAGGAGAATTTAACAAACACACTACCACCATCGTCTTGGGCTTCGGTGTATAAGGGAATTTCTACTTCTTCTTCCGGGTTTTCCCAGTCAATGTCTGATAATCTAACCATTCCACTGGCTAATAAGTCATCTTGTTCAGGACCAATATCCCAATCATAAGCATCGACTCTAATGAATGAATCATATTTATTAACCACTTTAACTTCACCGGTTTCATTCCACACGGGGTCAAGACTCTTTTTAACTTTCTTGGTCTTAAGAAACTCTTCTTTATCTGTATTCAAGAATAATTCAACGTATGGATCAGATTTACCATTGCTATCACCACTGACAAAGTTGGAACCTCTCAATACTTCAGCTGTTAATATACCACAATTGTCAATAGAATCTTGTGGTGGTAATCCACTTTCATAAATAACTGGAATCCATTGACATTGTAATTTAACATCGGTTTTCCCGCTACCAGTCAAGGTGATGGTGGCAGGTTCTTCATAGGACATCTTTAATAATTCTTTGGTATCCATGGTAACCTCGGCCACTGGCTCTTCCATTCTGTTATCGTCTTTGTCTTTAACAATCTTGAAATATGCAATCGACAGGTCTAATTCTTTAATGGTGGCATCACCGGTATTAGCAATCTTAACGTTCTTTCCTTTCAATTTTTGACTTTCATAATCATAATGAGAATGATTATCAAAATATGCTTGAAGATAAACATTATCCTTAGTTACGTTTGCTTCTAAAAGTTCATACACCAAAACCCCACTCTTATACTCTAATAATTCATCTAATGATAATTTAAGTCTTAATCTTTGTTCTTGAGCTTCACCACTATCACCTTCTTCCCTTTCTTGTTCTTTCTTTTCTTCTTCTTGTTTCTTCCTCTTCTCTTCTACTTCTTGTGCTTCTTTTTGTCTACCCTTATCAGCCTTTAAAGCCTTGAATTCTTCATCTTCCTTAGCTTTCTTCTTGGCTCTAGCTTCTTCCTCTTTCATTTCATGTAATGGAATTATTGGTAATACAGGATAAAATGCCAAAGAATAAGAAACCACCCCTTTAGGTCCTTTCTTTGTAATTAATTTAGATTCTCTTCTTTCGGTGTCAATATGTTCAACATATTTATTGGATTCATTTTTATTGATGATTTCATGTAATCTTACATCAAAAGATCCTAAGGTTCTATCAGCAGAGTGTTTTTCAACATCCATTGCTTCAATAGTTAATAATTGATTAGGTGATGAAACTGTACAGTAAAAGACTTCATTCCAAGTAGGATTCAAGGTAGACTCAGCTGCTATAGTTCTAGCCCTTTGGAATTTATTGATCATGATTCTAGCATATGGATCAATCTTACCAATACGCTCCAAGTTACGTAAGTCTTCAGCACCTTCAATACTGACTCTTACTACACCAATTGGTGGAGTGTAACTAATAGAATCATCAATGTTGGTCTGTAATGGAACTGGTTTCCAAGAAGAACTAATCCTGATTTCCCCACCCTTTGATAAGGCAAACCAGGTTTGATTTACCTGAGTAGCATCAATTAATTCATTCAAAGAACTAGTTACGGAACCTAAGAATTTATCATCCTGATCCCTAATAACCATTCTAATTCTTGATTTGGCTCTATTGTTAATGATGGCCTCATAGGTCAAACCCCAAGCCGGATTATTTGTCTTCTTTTGGACAGGAGACTTTTCAACTATTTCGCTATTATAATGAATTTCGGCGTAAGAAGACACTGGGTTCTTATCATCATCATTGAAGTTTCTAGCCTCGAGGATTTGAATCCTGGCAATCCCAGTATTTAAATCTGGAGGAGGTTCAATGGCACCATCAGGTTGCCTTTTTGCTTCAAGGGTAGGAATATATTCAATACCAAACTCAAAATCACCAATAGGTTTATTGTTTCTAATAAATTGGGTTGATATGTTAGATCTCTTCTTTTCACTTTGTAATGGTTCCAAGTCAAATTGAATGGTACCCATTTGTCTATCCTTTCTAATATCGTTCCAATCCACCACAGAAATATTTAAAGGTTCTGATAATGAGCTTACGGTGATATAAACGGTTTCATTCCAAACTGGGTTGACAGTATCATCCTTAACCTTGGTCTTAGCAGCCACATCTTTTTGAAATCCAAATGTCAAATATGGATCAATGGTATTACCAATGGTAGTAAACCCTCTCAAGTTTTTGGCTCTCTTAGCAGTAATGGCCAAAACCCCAATGGCAGATCCTAAAGCATGACCAGCAACCAATTGTTGGACATTTAATTGAAAAGATAATGGAGCATAAACAATGGGACCAACGTATTTCTTAATCATCTCATTAATAAATGGATATAATCCAGGAACACTTAAAACTTCCCAATTAAAAATCGAATCCCCCATGACTTTGGAGTTAAAATCAAATTGAATTGGTTCTAATAAAGAGACATTAACAGTTTGAATATGAGGAAAAGAAGCCATCATTCTCATTCTAACTCTTAATAAAGCTTTAAAAGACACATCAGATACATTTACTGGAATAGGTATTCCAAATAAATTAGCTTTAACAACCACTTTTTGATTAACATTATTCTTCAACTGTTTGGTGTTGGAATCAGCAGTAGCATTAGGAGTAAAAGAACTTTCCCAATCCATAACGACCACATCATCATCAGTACCCCCTAAAGTTTTAACAGCATCAATTCTTGGTGGTTTAGTACCAGCAGTAAAAGAATCAATCCATAAAGCTTTAATAAAGCCAGGAGCAGGAGAGGCAGCTAATATTGGATTAACCTGCTCACAAACAATTTGAGATACAGAAGGTTCTAAATAATACCAAAATTTTTCCAATAACACATTACACCAGTCCATGGTCTCATAATCATTTTCAATGGACTTAATAGCATATTCTCTTTGGGCTTGCTCTCTCAAAACAGTCCTATATTTTCTAATGGATGTACGATACAAGATGGAAAATACCACCATAACCAAAAACATTGGGGCCAAAGAGAACCTAAACCATCCAATAAACCACGAAAGAAATCCCCCTACAATCAAATATCCAACATTATGGTACCAATCCCCATAAGCTACGGCTGGTAAATATTGATCAAACATAGAACTCTTAGCTAACAAGTCAGTCACCTCATCTTCCAACGTCAAATCATCATGATCAAACCCTCCTACTTCCTTCCATCCTCTATAAGTAGGATCAACTAATTTCCTAGGCTCTGGTTTGGTTTTCCCCTTGGAAATATCAAAATCCTCACTAGGAACCAAATCAATTGAATCGATACTTCCTCTTGCATTCAGCATGGTTTTGGTATTGGTTCTTGTTCCTGGCTTACTAGCACCTCCTGCTGTACCACTCTTCTTCAAAGTTTCCTTCCCAACTGGCTCAGGCTGGTCCTCGACTCCAACCTGTGGTGGAGGCAGTAAAATTTCGTCTGGCTAAAGGGTATCCTGTTAGTAAAAAGGGTTTTTTTTTTTTGGATCCATTGGAGCTCCACTGGGCAGAGAACCACTCCAGCATGTTTCCCCTGTCCATATGTAATCAACATACGTTGTTGGTGTTGGCAGTTTCCGTCATTGTCCACTCAATTGACCAGAATGAAAATATTGTCCAAAGCCAAAATGTTTGTTGCTTCGAATTTCAGGTACCGTTCTGCTCGCACTGAAATTTTCAGGGACGGCAAGCGATCGTGGCTGTTGCTAGTCCTGGTACTACCAGATAGTGAGAACTTAGAGTAGCAGAGTTGTTATATTACACTATGGACTTCTCTATGGTACATCACTCCAAGGTCACGGGATCATCCCAACTTCCAGAGCCGGCGTATGCATCATGTCCCTGTGGACCAGGTGCTTGTGGACCGTGACTGGATGGAGTGGTTTGCGACTGAAATCTTCTATATGCTTGTTCAAAACTATCATCGGAACTGAAGTCCGGATATATTGGCCCTGTGTGGAAGGTATCTTCGTCTTCAGTGTCACTATTGAAGTAATTGGTGCCTGAAAAGTTGCCATTATTTTTCGGTTCCGGTTTGATGGTGTTGGCATTGGCATTGGCATTGGTATTGTGATTGCTATGACCATCATCGGGCTCCTCTTCATCTGATAGAACTATCACCTCTTCTGACTCAGGCTTGGGAGTACTAGTGCTATGTTGAGACCTTCGACTAGCATCCTCGTCTACGATTCTATATTTAATCATATCTCGTAGTTCAATCCGGTCAATATCTTTGGGAGTGGTTTTGATAAAGTAATTAAAGATATCGGAGATAAATAGTTGATTCAACTCAAAAGATTTATTGCAAATGGGGCATTTGTACATGGGATAATTTTGAGACAAGTTGGATAAAGTATTGAAATTGGGTTGATATATAAAACTCTTGGTAAGCGAATATACATCCATCCTATTCAAATCCTTATTTTTACTGGCCAAAAGCTTATCTCTTTTTTTCAAGTCGTTACTCTTTTTAATTAAATCTTTACGAAGAACGTTTTTAATCCCGGTGGGCAACCGATTGAAAAGACAAAAGTTTTCAAAATCAAAGCATTCAAAATGTCCACATACTATAGCTTTCACTGGTAATCGTATTTTGGTGGCACTTAATGGATCCCTTAGAGTGAAAATAATCTTTTCAATCATATCAAGTTCTTCAACCGTTTCGTTCAATAATCCAAATTCTCTTTTCAAAATGATAATTAAATTTGGCGGAATGGTTCGATAATTGAGTTCATTTTGGTTTCCTTTGGGAGACATTTCTCTGGAGGTATTTTGTGTTGCTTTGCCTTTATCAGCTACAGCTCCTGGTGATCCCAGTTCCGGTGCTATCAATGGAGGTGTCGAGTGTGGTGTCTGGGTTTGGTCTCCTTGAGTGGTGTCTGCAAAAGAGTTTGTGACAGGAATAACCAGTTCCGGTTTATGTGGTGATGAAGCCACCAGAGGGCTTTTATACTTGAATGAAACATTAAAGTGGGATCCTTTGTCTTCTTCTTCATCATTTAAAGCCTGATTAAGCTCATCCTCCAATGAAGACAAATCACTATCACCCGGAGTGAATCGTCTTAAAGTGTCTGATGGCAATCGTATTCTCACATTTAGACTGTGGGCTGTAGGGGTTCCTTTTTGACCTATCACTGTTACCGACTGGATCATAACTCGGTCTGTGCCCCTTCTAGGTAGTTTCAATCTAACTATCGGGGCCATGATCACCTGTGGTTTGTACTGGATTCAATGATGGATTGGGTCTCTGATGGATGTGTGGTTCGCGAGAGCTTTAGTCCCAGAATCAAATTCCCTGGCACCGAGATGGACCGAGATGGTTTTACTGAGATAGAGTGAGACCGGCCAAACTCGTGCCCCGTTAGCACGAACCATGGCC
Organism: Yamadazyma oceani; assembly: GCA_030569555.1. Classification (NCBI taxonomy): domain Eukaryota; kingdom Fungi; phylum Ascomycota; class Pichiomycetes; order Serinales; family Debaryomycetaceae; genus Yamadazyma; species Yamadazyma oceani. The sequence continues at coordinate 81,768 of JAJMLF010000013.1, read as the reverse complement.
CATACACTGTGAAGGTCCCTACGGTCACCAGATCCCCTTGACCTGGCTTGGCTCTAGAGATGTATGCTGCATGCTTGGGGGAGCTGCTGGGTTTGTGGCCGGGCTCTGAATACAGAGAAGTTTAGACGGGCCAGTTATTCAACAATTTGATACTTAGAGATTTAGAACAAAGAATAAAAATACCTTGACTTTGCTTAACTGGAATGAAAGCTGCTTTCTATATTCCTGTTGCCGTGGTATTAATGATTTCTCTCCAGTTTTTTGCTGTGGTAATTACATAATTTCTCTCCAGTTTGTTGAAGTTTCAGTGACTGAAATTCGCAACTTTTGCAGCCATTAGGAATTGTCTTCTACTGCAAAGGCTTTACCAACTGTTCGTGTTTGCACAAAATACACCCTGAGATTAACCGTAGTAGTAAGAAGAGCAAATAAGAGCAAGAGAAAACAGGAACAAACCCTTATAATATCTCATATTATCTTTTACCGTGTGTTCTATATGTACAATAATAAGTCTATGACTACGAAAAATATCACGAAATTGTTCTAAACCTAACCAAACCAGCTGTTATTTGGTCTCGATTCATCAATTTTTAAATTAGCCCTTTTCACCACAGAGTTTGACATCTCGGATTCCCGAATTTTTCTTTGTTGCCTCAATGAACTATTCAAATTACCTCCATTGCCAACCATTGAATTAAGGGTAGAATCTACTGGGATTGGCTTCAACTTCTCATCATTACCGTCTTGTTTCAAGATTCGGGTATGATTCATCCTCTTACCTTCATTGAATAATCCGGTCTTATCTATTATATTAACCTTATAACTTAGTTTTTCCTGGGTATTTTGGTCTTTAAAAAATTCCAATTTGTCCCCATCAAATAATTGAATCTTTTTATTCTTTCCCAATATTTGATCATTAACGTAGCATGAGTTGGTACTGAAATCTAATAGCCAAATGTCATCTAGACAATGAGCTGGACTCTCATAAATACTCATTTCAACAACTGGATGTCTCTTTTTATGAATCAAACAATGAATCTTAGACATTCGATCATCATTAATGAATGTATCACAAGTTTCATTTCTTCCAATTGCATATGGATTAATCCCTTGTCTAATAAATATATGCTTATTTAAAATCAGGCCCTCATTTGGAATTAATGTCATAAATGTATCGATTGGATAACTTTTCATTTTCTTTCTTGGTGGGGATAATGATTGATGCTCCTCTCTTATATGCAATTGTGACTGTATATTTGACTGCAAGGCATCATTGTCTTCAGAATCATTGTATCCTTGGTCACTAGGATTCGGGTTTTGTAAAGGTTGGGATGCATTATATCCATTGGAAGCGTTCTTTCGATTATTATCATGAACAATGTTACGATTCTGATTAGGATTAGGAAGATCTAAATCTCGGTTAAAATCATCAAAATCTCTTCTGATGGGCTGACTTTGAGGCAATGGGACCACTCTTTTAGGAACTTTGAATTCTTCTTTTTTTAAAGGTCTCATCATTATTTCTTGATCATCTATCTTACTCATGGAGGTAATAGGGATTCCATTATCAATTTTTTCAACCTTTCTTGACTGTTGAGATTGAGATTGAGATAAACTAATTCTTTGAGACCCCGATTGTGATTGGGATTGGAATTGTGAACCTTGAGAGAGTTCATCCATCCCATCATCTACATCTCTAATCCATTCATGGTTTAAAGCGGTTCTAGTAGTAAACCTGTCCTCTGGTTTCACAACCAAGCAATTCTTTATAAAGTCTAAACCAGTTTCGCTTATTTGATGTAATTTTAAAGGACTAGTATGATAATCACCCGACTTGATTTTAGTAAACATCTGAGGTTGAGTTTTTCCATTAAATGGTAAATGAGAAGTCAATAATACGTATACCAAACAACCCAAGGACCAAATATCAACGGAATTATCATACAACATCGCCTGTGAAGATGGGGTTTGAGAAGATATTTGAGAATTACCATACTTACCAGTGATAATCTCAGGAGCTACATAAGCCAAAGTCCCACAAAAAGTCTTCATAAATGTAGAATTATCACTTATTTTAGCTAATCCAAAATCACTAATTTTGACCATGATGGGGTCATCACTCATAATCAAGATATTATCAGGTTTCAAATCTCTATGACTGATCCCCAATTTATGAACATAATGGATCCCTCTTAGTATCTGTTTAGTAATAATTTTAGTAGCTTCTTCCCCAATAGCACCATTGGCAGCCACAAAATCCATTAGATCTCCTCCAGGGACAAATTCCATCACAAGATAATAATTATCAAGATCCTCATAAAATGCCTTCAATTTAACGATATTTGGATGATCTAGCTTCCGCAAGATATCCAATTCCCGTTCTACTTCAACCATACCACCACCAGTATTTAATGCTTTTCGACGATTGATAATCTTAACAGCAAAAGAATCACCAGTAGCTCTTTCAATAACCTTCTTAACAGTTGCAAAGGCTCCTTGGCCAATAATCTCATTATGAATAATAAAATCCTTATAAATCCCTTCGTCTCTTACTACCGATTGATTATTAGCATTGGCAGCATTAGGATTAAATGTCTCCGAAAATAATACCACAAACTTTATGGTATCTTGCTTGACTCCATTCCCAACAGATATCTCATCTCCTTGATTCAACATATTATTCGACCCTTTCACAAGTCGTACTCCATTGTAATAAGTCCCATTAGTAGAGGTATCCTGGATCCATAGGGTCTTTGTATCTTTATTAAACCATAATTTGAAATGCTTATTCAGGTATCGGGTGCAATTATTTATAACTATATCATTGTCTTGGTTCCGTCCAACAATCCATGCTCTCTTACCTCCCGCTATACTCAAGTCAAAGAAGGTATACTGGCCGGTGGTACAGATTAACCGGCATAACTGATTCGGATCACTCGCAGGTATCTGGGTGGCCGGTGACTGCTGAGTGGGTTGGGTCTGGGTATTTACGTCTGCCATGGAAGCAATTGGGAATTCACCGGAAGGGACACGAATTCAAGGCGTAGTAAAAGCTCTGACAACACACACCGGAGGAAGGAGTAAAGGTGTATCAACGTTTAGACGGTGGTATTACTGTAAGAACAAATATTATAATTACGCGTTTTTCGATGAGTGTTGAAGCTGGTAGGAGGGGGAGAGAGGGCGACACTGGGACGAGCGTGGGACGAGCTAGAGAGATTGGGCCCAAGGAGGGGCCACCGTGATATCACCCCGGTACCATCATGGCCCTACGGTTGTTACTACCTGTATTATTAATTACATTATTGCATTAACTATGTCTACCTATGCTAAACTATACTTAACCATGCTTAACCTATCTTATGACATTACCTATTATACAATTAAACGCTTCTAAGAGATCTAGAAATAGAAGATATTGGCACAATATCATCAGATCCTTCCTTTTGATAATCTAATTGATTCAATTCGTTTTCTTTATCATTATAATGATGGAAAACAATCCAGAACAAACATCCAGCAATGAAACAAGCCACGGCTAACCCAGTATAAGTCCAGACAAACTTTGGATTTTCAGCAGTTGGAGATAAGGCAATTCCAAGAGCAGAACCAATGGCAGTGGTAAATAAATATAATGAAGTAATGAAAGCTTTCATATTGGTAGGAGCTTTAGTATAAGCATATTCCAAACCAGTAATGTTGGCAAAAATTTCAGATAAACCAATAAACACATAAGCAGGAGTTTGAATGGCTACATGAACATGGTTTGGTACGGTTTTAAATTGTTCAGCACAAGCCTTAGGGTAATCATAACATGGACCAGCTTGGTAAATAAAGTATTGTAATACAGCAGCATAAACCATAGCGAGAGTAGCCCACATAAAACCAAAAAAGATTCTAGAAATAGATTTCAAAGGAGTGAATTTTCTAATGAATGGGTAAAAGAATCTATCACAAAGAGGAACAAATACAATCAAAGCAAGCGAATTAACCACTTGTAAGATATCATTTGGTAAGTTATGTAATTCCATCATCCCTGCTTGAGACACGAAATTATTAACCATTTGTCCATAAACTAACCAATAAATTGGATAGAAACAAAATAATTTACAAGCATAAATGGATCTTTTAACTTCTTCAACGAAATGATCATCCCATGGATAATTATTTTGAGGACTGATACTTGGTTTAGCTTTATTCATATCAAATTTATTTTTTAAACTGATAAAACATATTCTGAAACATTTAGAAATAATTTTATCACCAACTGGAACTTTAACATATTGATTTCTTCCTAAAACTAAAGCAGCAACAGCCACCCAGAAGAAACAGAATGGTAAAAGGAAAGCAGCCCAAAATCCAACATGCTTTTCTAATTGAGTAGTAGCGACAAGGGATAAAGAACCAGTATTAATCATCCAATAGAAAATCATAAATACATTTTGAATGGTTAAAGCAGGATCAACAACAACTTTTTCTCCCGATTTAGTGATTTTAATAAATGGTTTTTCTTTTGGAACTTGATCAGCAATTAATGGAGATACATTAGATTTAACCCCACCGGTGGCTATACCAATGACAATAATAGCAGCAACATATCCACCAAGAGAAGTTGATTTATCAGCAACAGCAGGAATGGCAGTTATAAATAAAATTAAAATCCCCACAATATAAATCCCACAAAATAAGCAAATGGAATTATATTTCCCTAAATAAGTATCGGAGACCCAAGCCCCAAAAATTGGAGTCACATAACACCAAAATTGAAAGAAATATGATAAGGCAGTGGCATCACTATTACCTAAATTTAATACCCCAGGTGGAGCATCTTGAGGACCATTTTGCATATAATTTTGAAATGGAGTAGATAACCCATAGTAAGAAAATCTTTCAGCCAATTCTACTACAGCTACTAACCAACATCTAAGAGGAATAGAACCAGATACATGTCTTAAAGTTTCAATTTCTTCAGTACTAGCATAAGCTTTTCCTTCATATTCCTCATAAGATTCTTCATCATTAGAGTGTTCTTTAGTACCAGATACTACACCAGAAATATCTTGTTCATGCTTTTCAGACACAGAAACTTGTTTATCTAAGGATTTCTCTACCTGTTCAACTTTCTTGTCAGAAACAGACATGTTCAATACTAGTTGAAATTAAAGTTCAAAAAAAAAAATTAGAGGAATTCAAATTTATTTAAATGCAAGATGAGCAGTCAGAAGAGATGGCAGAATTTTGGCCCTGTTATCAGCTACCAATAATATTAAAAAACAACTTGAAAAAAAAAAAGAAGAAAAAAGAAACACCAGACAACCACCAAAGTCATACGAATACAACAATAACTGTGCAAGTTGCCATATAGGGCCGACAAGGACAGAATCTATCATAGGGCCTAACGTGACAAGTGCCATCTCAAAAATGCCAATTAAAAAATCCACGATCATAACCATTAACAGTTGTTCCTTCTTGTATATGATCACCAGAAAAAGAAATTGGTGGAGGGTTCTTTAGACTTTTTTCTTGTGCATTGTACACCAAGGGATTTTCGCCTTTTTAGTGGAGGCAGCAGCCCTGACACTTCAGTGACACTTCAGTGACACTTCAACATACATTGACACACATCGACGTCTCGGGACAGGCTGGCACCATCACCCACTCCAGCTGGCAGGGAGTAGCCTGTAAAGCCTCACTTCCTCAACAGTTGCTCAATCCATCCCCGTTTGCTTCGATGCCCTGGTGCTTCACTGGCAAGGGACCGATTGTAACCGAGAGCGCAAGGAATTTCACTGGTGGCTGCAAACGGCAAGTTGTAGCGCACGGGACCAGAACAGGAAACCAGTGGTGTACACAGTGGCAGCTTGCAACTATTCTTGCAGCAGCCACTATTGCAACCGTGGTGCCTCACCACACCACCACAGTGATGCCCAGTCACTACCACTGTCAGTACCACAGTTTCTACCGTAGTAATGTCACCGGTATTGTGCTTGGGGCTGCTGGATGTGTGTCAGTGTCTTTTGCTTTGTCTTTGCTTTGTCTTTGCCTGCCACCTTGGCCGTGTCATCTCATCGGAGTGTTTGATGCCATCTACGTATAAGGCGTCTGCACACGAACCCGTGCCGTGTGACAATAGCCTTGCAAGGCATAGACATAACCGACCGATCGCAGTTGAGGAGAATATGGGAACTGACTTGGCATCTGTGACTGGCTCTGGGGGGTTAATTGTTTGTGTGAAGCCTTCTGGTGTCATACACAATCCTTGTAGATTGTCTGATCTCCACTGATAACGTATTGACTCGTTCTGTAGTTATCACTGCCTCGTCCGTATGGTTCCCGTACGGTCCACGTATGGCACATTATGGTGTACATTATGGTGTACATGGTATACGTTTATACATGGTATACATGGACAACCACCCCTCATGACTGGGTATGTGAAAGACCTTATAAGACTGTGCCCAACATTCATTCGAAGTACTGGCTGAATCCAAGCGGATTTCATGGTGCTTTTATAGCCCGAGATTTGCCCTTGTATCCATACGGCCCTCGAGGTGCTGCAAAAATGATAAGGAAAAAGAAATGTTGACGTTATCAGTGAATCTCATTGGTGTACCAGCACGGCCCTCATGTGACCTCTACGGATCTACGTACTGTTAGTATTCTATATTAGCACTAGCACTAGCACTACACTGTAGCTCTAAACTGTAACTCTACACACTAGCTCTAGCCATAACTCACACCAGCTCTAGCCATAACTCTACACTAGCTCTAGCCCTAACCACACCAGCTCTAGCCCTAACCACACCAGCTCGACACACCAGCCTACTTAACGGGCCAGTAACCCGGAAACAAATAGTCCATCTTCTTCAACATCTCCCTATCAAAAGCTTCAGGCTTGGTGCTGACAGAATATCTCATCGACCCTTCTAAGTCCTTATTAATACTTAAAGTAGGATTTTCAAACTCCTTAGAAACCTCATTGATTAAAACTTCTGCTACTTTACAAGCATTAGCACTATTGGCTTTTAAATTACCTACCACTGTTTCTACAGTAACAGGATCTTCATCCACATTCCATGAATCATAATCAGTAGACATACAAATCATTTGGTATGAGATTTCCGCCTCTCTAGCTAATTTAGATTCGGGCAAACATGACATATTAATGACGGCTCCTCCAAAACTTCTATACATTTGGGATTCAGCCCGGGTACTAAATTGTGGTCCCTCCATACAAATCAACGTAAGGTCTTCTGCATTCTTCCCATCTTCTTTAGTATGAAATGTTGGGGATATTTCATCCTTATCATATCCTTCTAAGAACCCAGTTTTTGGAATAGCCGATTTAATCAATTTAGCTAAATTCAAGTCAAATGGTTCTCCAAACATAGCATGTCCTACAAATCCCTTTTCAAAGAATGTATGAGGTCTGTTTCCTTTGGTTCTATCAATAGCCTGAGTAGGTAAAACAAAGTCTCTTGGTTTAATTTCTTCTCTTAATGATCCCACGGCACTGAATGCTATAATAGCCTTACAACCAATTTTCTTCAACGCAGCCATGTTGGCTCTACTGGGAACATCTGTAGGTAATAAATCATGATTGATCCCGTGTCTAGCCAAAAAGGCTACTGGGAATCCGTCTGCCATTTCACTTATGGTAATGGGACTCGAGGGAAACCCCCAAGGAGTTGCAACATTCAAGGTGGCTACCGGCTTTAAATTAGGTAAATTATATAACCCGGTCCCCCCAATGATAGCCAATTCGACTTTTTTGTCGTAATGTTGAGGTAATTTCAAGTCTGTCATGATTCTTCCGAAACTCTTCTTGACCATTGAAGTGGTTAATTTGTGAAGAGACCAATTTTTTTCTGCGCATGTGGGAGCGATGCAGCAGCTAGGGCGAGAAGCCCGGGGTTGGGCCGATTCTACGCACTGGCCACCACCATTCGTGGGTCCCCGGTGGATCCATCTGGGTCCTCCTCGTCCGCGCAAATGCCTTTCGTGGTACCATCGCTTGGCAGGATCTCCTGTGCGCGGAGTTGTCATTAAACCCTCATTTAATTGTTCAAATCATCACTTTTGCTCCCTGATACCATGATTAGACTTGGTACAAGAACCTTCATAAGAAACTATTCCAAGAAAGGGATATTGTCCAGTGCAACTAAGCTGGCCAAGGAGAATGGTGGTCCCAGCTCAAGCAGTTCAGAACCTTCTCAGGAGCCTGAAGGTTCACCAAATCCTACTTCTTCTTCATCATACGATCCTTCTACATCTCCAACTTCCGTGGACACAAGGAAATCACAAGGCCATCAGATCTCTTCTGCGAACATAGATAATGGCTCCGGATCAAGTACAACGCCCCAGAAGTCAAAATCCAAAGCATATTCCGGTGCTAGCACCCGTAATAGCACCCCTGTAAATAGACCAGTTAACTTTATACCATTCAAGAAATTCCCCAAAATACCGGAACAATATCAGACGAAATCCACAGAGGAAATATACCAGTCGATCTACTTAAAGCCCATAGAGACCGGTCGACCCAACCTTGTGAACTTTGAGATTCCTAAACAATATAGTAAAGAGTTTATTAAGTCTCAACTAACCACCAAAGACAAAGCTATGATTGACCAGCTAGATACGTTCATGAATTCTCAGGATGAAAATGAAATTCTTCAGAGCCAGCTTAACTTGATTAAGCTATATTATGATAAGGATTCGTTCAATTATAAGCTTTTACCTGAGCATCCTCTAAAGAAATCCTTGAGTGGAATGATTAATTTGAATCCTAATTTAGATGATATAGATGATGAATACTTGTGGAACTTGATTCCTCAGGATAAGTTATTTGGGAAGCGGTTTTTTGAATCTGATAAAGATAAACTGTTCAAGCATTGGGAAGCCAAAATCATTGAGAAAAATAACCAGGAAAATGAATCTATAAAGTTGAATGAATTGGAGATTAATAAATTTTTAAAGTTGTTCAACGAACATAAAACCTTTTTAGTGAAGAAAAATGGTAGATTTAAATTAAACAAACAACTTTTGAAAAACTATAAACAGTTAAAAGCTAAGGGGAATTTACCATTCAAGTTGAATAAAAACAATTTGGACTTGGACTTTGATATGGAGTTTGAACTTGAAAATAATGATTTAAAAGTTAAGAAATGATTTCTCGGTTACCGTGTCTTACATATATTTATATATGCATATATTTACCTACATACATTCGTAATAAAGTCAATGCTTTAAAATCAATCAAAACAATTATTCCACAATATTTAAATTAACATTTTCGTATCCATATTTATGCTTATTTTTTTCAAATACTTGCTTCAACTCTTCAACGTATAATCTATGATAATGGTCAAGCAATTCAGGGGGGATCTTTTGTTTCTTTGTTTTTCTTCTTGTTCCTTTCTTGTCATGTTTTTGACCTAATCTCTTTCGAAGATCCGAGAATGACGTCGATTTCTTTTGTCCTAATTTAGAATCAATGCTGTCAATGACTTCTCCTGTATTGGTATTACTGGGTGATAAATTATCATCCAGAGTAAATTCAGGATGTTTCAACTTGTACTCATTGATTAAATTTGGAGGAACATATATGGGGTTCCCCATACATACATTAATTGGGTTTCGGTAAGGTAAAAAGCCAAAATCATATATAAAGACTCCACGGGCACTGAAAAATGGTAATGTAAAACTAAAGTGACGTTTTAACCATCGTTGAAACCAATCACCTATAGATCCTGGCCGTGGTTGAATTATATTATAAATATCAGCTTCACCAAATCCAAATACTGGAACTAGATTAATATTACCTAACTCGATGGCCAATTTAACGAATCCCTTTCGTTTATTCAAGACCAATTTGATCTCCTTTTTAGAATTCTCATTAGAATTGCCTTTGTCGAAACCACTATTATGGGAATTTTCATAGCCAATACCAACGGTAGGGTGATTGGTAACTCCTGAGTTCAATAAAGACTCTTGAGCCCCACCCACTACAATGCACACAGAGTTGTCACCATTATTTATCAAGCTCTTAATGTTAGTGGCAGAAGCAGAAGTCAATCCAAGGCTTAATAAGTAGTCTCTGTAAAAAGGCAAAGTAAATTGAGTAGTCAAAGTTAATGGGAACACAGTACCAATGTTGGGCAACAAAGGTTTGAACTTGGAAGGGTCATGAAACAACCATTTCAAACATCTTAAAGGAGCTTCAAATGGCTCATTTCTTATTATATTAGTAGCAAACGTCCCCATGACCCCCATAGATATAACCCCATGGGGATGATACCCAAATATATATCGGGGCCCTGTGGACATAGTTTTAAACTTGCCTTTGGTTTGAGTATTTAATCGTTTACCTAGTCCTAAGTACAGAAAGATTTTGTCCACCAAAGTAGTGGAGTTTTCATTGATCAAATCCTGTTCATCATCATCTTCAAATTCTGTACTTGAACCCGAGGTATTGCCATTTCCATTGCCATTACCCTTGCCAGAACCTGAATCAGTACCAATATCACCAGATTCGGTGCCTGAAGCAGCATCAAAACCATCATCATGGTAATAGTAATAGCCCTGGTTGTATGGAGGATCATCAACAGCATCTAATGAAATCTTCTTAAAGGTGGGCTCATAATTACAAGATTTATGGACCCTAATAGGGAAATAGTCCACAAACCAGTCCCATACAATTAAATTTTTAACCCAATCTTTAACCCGATAAGCAGCTTTCCCATTGGTAGGAGTATGTAAATCAAACCCGTACCACCATATAAAGTAAGGAAATATTATAAACATCCATGAAAGAATCCCTAACGATAATAATAATAAGAATAAAAGGGCAAATGCTGGAATGGATATGGTATGCCATATAATTCCTACTGTTTCCAACCTTCTTCTCAATGGAATATTAAGAGGTGCCACATTTAATAATCTTCCTCTTCGAGTATTCACATACACTCTTTCAGGTTCCTTTGCAGTGTTTTGATCGGTGTTTTCCTGGGGATTCTCATGTTTGTTCCCATGTGTGTGTGGAGATTGCTCATAGCGTGGTCTTGGATATTGCAGCAGCAGTTCATGGGATTGGTCCACGTCCAGGACATTCTCGTCCAACCTTGAATGGGTCTGGTGTCTATTTCTAATAGTAGCATCCATAGTTCTAAAGCACCAATATTGAATAATTCAAGGACCCTTATGAGAGGATGAAGAGTAAAGTGACATAATTGCCTCATCTAGTAATGGCTTTGGCCGTACGCCGCACCGTGGACTTGCGCTACTGCTGCTGCTGGAACCAGTGGGGTGGGGTGGCTGCGAGATCACTGGTTGCTATAATTGCCTAAACGGGTCGGCGAGGAGCTGTGGGCCGGGCAGGTGACAGCTACTGTGTGACTAACCCCTGCTTTACCCAATGCTGTACACATTGCCCACTCCGTGCCGCTACTGTGCTGGAGGTATAGCCTGTTACACCCAGCAGGGGAGCTGCCAAATGCGGTGCATGCACACCGCAAATTTTGCAGCCTTCGCAGACAATTGGCTGCCAAAAAGAAGGGAGGCACCCAAGGCATAGCTTGTACAGATGGCACAGCTTATACAGATGGCACAGCTTATACAGATGGCACAGCTTATACAGGTAAACACAGCTTATACAGATAGACACAGCTTATACAGATAGACATGTAGACACAGCTAGGCATAGGGAACAGGCAGTGGATACAGCTAGGCAGTGGAACACAATACCTAACTAAACTCTTTAATCAAACCGATAACGAAGATGTTGTTAAGTACTTATATGTGTGTGCATCTGCAATGTGCAAGATCCAAGGATGGTCTCTAGCTCTAGACCTCTACACTAACCAGACACCTTGTTTATGTGGCATTGGAACAATCTGGACAGCTGCCGGTTTTCTCGAAAAGTCTACCAAGTTCACAGACACCTCAGTTTCTGACGTGGTCCACACCCAGCTTATATCCTAGCTTTCCTGGCCCAGAATCAACAGAGTATCTACATGGTATCGAACACGTCATCACACCTCTCTGAACTCTCCTCTAGCACCCTAAAGTGCTCAAGAAACCAGGCAGCCCGCCCCCCTATCCTCCGCCAGAGCCATGGGCAGACCATCACCGTCCGCTCCCGGTGAGGCGCGAACAAAATCACCAGTTTGATCTTGCCAGCTGTTTCACTTATAAATCCCACCACTGCCACCACCGACAAATATCTTTCTGATAGCATATAATATTGCAAAATGAAGGTCCTTTCAATAGTGTTGTTATGGTTGTTGCCTACAGTGATGGGATTCACTCCATTTTATACTCCAGATTTCTGTGCCCAAACCATTACTAATGATTGTAATACCACCTTTTCATATATTGATGATATAAATGATTTCATATATCCCCAGATACAAAAGTTGATACAAACTTCATACTTTCGGTATTTCAAGATAAACTTTGAAAAACAGTGCAAGTTTTGGAATGAAGAACACTTTTGTTCCACTGAAAACTGTGCAGTGGAAATCTTACCTTCCAATAAATACAACTGGGATGAAGTCATATTGAATGATTTAAAACCCAGTAAACTTGGTCATATTAACAAGCATGATAGTATGGAATCTGATTCCTGTGAAGATTTAGATTATTGTGAATTGGATGATGAGAATAACTGTGATTATATAAACTTGATTGATAATCCCGAAAGGTTCACTGGCTACGGAGGTGAACAAGCTCATAAGATCTGGAGAGCTATTTATAAAGAAAATTGCTTTAATGATTCCGGTAAATGTAATACTAAGCAGTTGTTTTTAAGAATTCTTAGTGGGATGCATTCCTCGATTTCCACTCATTTAGCTAATGAATATCTTCCACCTGATTCCGAAGATTTGGATAATTTTCAACCTAACTTGAAAGTATTTATGGAAAGAGTTGGAGAACATAATGACCGGATTTCTAATTTATATTTCAACTACGGTTTGATCAGTCAAGCTTTTATAAAGTTGTTTAAAAACTATCCCATAATCGAATATTTAAAACAGTCTGAGGAATTGATTGGTAATCAAGATAATTATGAAGAATTATTCAATGAATTGTTTCAGAATCTTAATAAAGAAGCCATTTTCGACTCTTCATTGATTATTGAACCCGACTTGAAACATGAATTTAGGTCTAAGTTTAGGAATATCAGTTCCATCATGGATTGTGTTGGTTGTGATAGATGTAGAATGTGGGGGAAATTGCAGACTATTGGATATGGAACTGCCTTAAAGATTCTTTTCGAAGACAATCAAAACTTGAAGTTTAGGAGAATCGAAATTGTTTCATTGGTAAACACATTTGACAGATTAAGTAAATCCATTGAAGCGGTCAAAAACTTCAAATCAATGTATTTAAAACATTTAAAGGACGTTGAAAAAGGTTTAGTTCAACCTGGAGATTTTGATAAATTGAACGATAAAAATGGCTTAAGTTTCCCATTCATGGAGAACTCTAATAGGTTAAAGTCAAAAATAAAAGCCAACACTGCTCACGAGTCTGATTCTTCAAAGAACGAAAACAATGACAAGGTTTTGAAACTCAGAGATCATTCATTCAAACAACAATTTGCTGCTTCTTATGCAGAAGTAATGGGTGCTCTCACGTTTGTATTGAGATCTTACAAACATTTTCCAATGATTATGTTGCAGAAAACTTTGATTAAATTAAACTACTGGTGGAACTTATTTATTGGACTCGACACTAATGAGTACTACCAAGAACTAGAATTACAACAGAATTATATGAATTTATTTCATGACTAAGGAAAAAAATTGTGTAAATAGTCTTATAAATTAATAGATGCTATAGCATACATATGAGTATATATCCCAGTATAATACATTACAATTGCGAAAATGCTACAACCAGAGTATGAGTATGATTTTTTTCCTTTCCTAATTATTTATTATTAAATCTAATGTACAGAGTCGAAATTTATAAAACGATAAAACATGAGTTGAATCTCTCAAATTTAGATCAAGAGAGCAGCTAAACCAGCAAAACCAGCAGCTCCTAACATAGCTTGTTGGTTGTTAGCAGCACCTTCGAATTGACCAATGGCATTCACAGAGGAGTTGGCAGCAGCACTAGAATAAGATGAAGTCAAAGTAGATTGTTGAGTAACAGTAGCTTCAACCCCAGTAGATGCGGTAACAGTAGGGGTGGTGGTGAGATCAACATAGACGATTTCTTCAGAACTGGAAGATGGAGCTTCGGAAACTTCTGGAGCTTTGGCAACTGGAGAAGATTCTTCACAAACAGTAGTGTAGTAAGTAGTCATTCCACTGACGGTGGTAGTGACAACAGATTCTGAACCAGAAGTGGTGGTAGCTTCAGCAGCTACACAGCTTGGGTGACCGGAACATGAAGTGATAGTAACATCGGTGGTAGTGTTTTCAGTGACAGTATCGATGTCATAACTAGTAGAAGCAGCAGAAGCTAAAGCGACTAATCCTAAGAAGTTTAAAAAGTATTGCATCGTATAAAGTGGTCTTTGAATTTTTCCTAATGAGTGAATAAAGCTAAAAACTTTGGTGTTGAGTAAAGTCTGATTTTAACTCAAAGGAGATAAATCCAAATGTATTTATACTTGTTCTGGTTAAATTCTTCAGTAATACGCCTTTGCTACTTCACGATTTCACGAGTGTATGGGGTGGTTGAAGGGGGTGATGCTAATTGTTTGCAACTGTAAATATTTTGCTTTCATCACCTACCGTGTATGCTGTTCTCTTTGGTCTTGTCCAACACCCCCTTGCCGTTGTTGTTTCACCGGTGCAGCATCGTGATGAGGTACGGTTCTTACCTAATTCAACAATTTGCAGCCTAATCGAACGTTCGTGGCTGCAGCCGATCGCGTCTGTTTACCAAACAAATGGTCTTATTCGCGTCGCGACTGGTGGTATAAGTCCGCGTTCGTGTTGCGTATATCTCAACTGAGTTGCATATTTTGCAACCGTTGTTTTTTAACAGCCGGGGATTCAACAACGCGGAAAGAGGAACTTGGAAACTGCTATTCCTATAATGGCACTACAAGAGTATCATATCCATGAAACAATAGAGTTTGAGGAACATTCTAACCTATGACGAGAATAGTTTATATTCACGAACTGGTGTCTATCCACGAGACGATGGATTTATTTATTTACAAGATGACTTATGTCATGGCACAGAGAATAAAACCATAGTGAAACTAATTCAACATTAGGTTCATCTCCCAATCGTTGATCACTCCTACCCAGTTATCTTGAGCCAAGTTTAATCGTTTCCGTCTCCAAACCTCTAGCATGATTTGCCTGGCACCCCAGTAACTTCCTAAATACTGGGCAATATCTGCACCCCACTTTTTATAACCCATTTGTAGTTCAGGTGATGTGGCTTCACATCCTGCAATAAACCCTTGCCAGAACAAGGGGATGATTCCCACATTCTCTTTGGTGATGATAGCCTGGATAGAATTTAAATGATCCAAGGTAAGTTGAACTTTTTGCTGTAAACCTTGTGGATTGATCTCCCGGATCAATCTGTTGAAATATACAGTTAAAGCGTAATAAAATGACATGATATGATGGTATGTTACTTCATGCATGGGGGAATAAAAGTTTCGTTTATCTTTCACAAGAACGTATAACTTCCAATCTAATTTCCAATTACTTAATTGATTGTCCAACTCATTGACATCTGCTTTATAACCTTCATCTGACTGGCCACCAGCACCTGGGTTTCGATCCTTATTGTATTGGCTATATATTTTTCTTCTTAACAATTTCACTGTCTGAGCAAATAATTTGATTAACGAGTTTGGTAACCCGTACAAAGCATCAGTAGCAAAATTCTCATTATGATTCTTGGTATTGATCAACTTTTTATTGATAAATAATGGAGTGGTATTCTCCTTTTCATTATCTTCATGCTCTTTAGTCTGACTAGATGCATTTACAATGTAGTTGATTTTGTTCTTATCATCATTGTTATAGTTGTTGTTATCAACCCCAAAAGTCTTTTTCTTGATAAAGTTCTCCCCATTGATATCATATCCATGTTCATCAATCACCTTATAGTCGTATTTGATATTATCAATACTCAAACAAGTAGAATCTTGAATGATTTTTAACGACAGGAAAATCCGATGCAAAATTCTTGCTTTTGTGGAGATCTTCTTTTTGTGTTGCATCTTTGTGTTGATAACTCTACCACACCATTTGATGTAAAAATTGGTGTCTTGCATGGTACCCCATACTAAATCTACACTAATCATTGACATAACTGCACATAAAACATCTTTATACTTTTCATTTTTTAAACATGTCTCGATCTCTAATTGAGTATCATTAGAAGAACCTAATAATTTTCTAATAAACAAACTGGCTTGGTTTCGAAGTCGAATACCTAGATTCAAGTAATACTTCATTGATTCACTATTCTTGGGAAATTTTGATTGTAGGTTGAATGCACTCACTGCTAATAGAGCATTCAATAAACCGTTTTTAGCGGTGGAGGTTTTACCCAATGCACCTAACTCACCTATGGCCATAAGAGCTCTTGGAAAGTAAATTGTTTTCCAAGGACTTTCAGTTAATGGTAATACCGTCATTAAGTCAGCTACATGAGTGACATAATGGTTCAACAAGTACCTTGTTAATGGTTGTATTTGCAAAGCAGTTACAGGCAAGCCAACATTCGTTGAAGGAGTTAACAAATTGAATCCTAGTTTTGGTTGTAAAGGACTTTGAACGATATCCATGATAGAAGAAGGCATTTTAGTAATGTGTTGAGGAGCCCCATTATCACCTTGGGTCATATCGGTTGATTCCTCTTCTAGTTTACTGGGTCCAGAAGATGCATGTAAATGGATTTCTAAGTCTTCATTTAGCTTATAAGGATTATCATAAAAGTAGTTGTTATAGTTGGAATAGTATAAATGCTGATTAGTAGGATCAATTAATATGTTTGACTCCGGGGGTACGAAGCTACTTATTCCTAAGTCATTATTGGGTACATTTGTATTCCCTCCATTAGTACGGCTGGGAGTGTTACTACCATTGTGTGTATGTGTAGTTGACGTGGGGGTGGAAGCCGCTGGAGAGACAGCAGTCGGATTGTGATTCTTGTGGAACAATAAATTTAAAAATTCACTTGGATTAGTTAATGCATTTACATTTCCATTGGGTAAGTTAGGGTTGCTATCATTATTACCTTGATTTGGTGTCTGAGTACTTCTAGGATTGACCCCGTTTAACTGAGCACCAGGGTTGGTGATATTTAACATACTATTGGATGAAATATTGTTCATAAAATCCAACAACTGTGAATCACCATTTAATGCAGCAGCAGTTAACAATGCATCATCTCTTAATTCGTTAGATAACCATAAATGGTCATTACTTATCTCTGTCCTCCTGCCATCTTTCCCAATATTTCCATCCAATCCATCTTGTGTATAGTTAACCGGATGATTTGTCGTTGGTCCCGATAATGGTAATGGCCCCGGGGTGGGTTCGGGTGCTTGGTTAATTCTCATCAGATTGTATTGATATGCTGGTTCCGGAACCTTGGAATCAACATGCAGAGGTTGTTCTTCGGTATTAAATACCCCAAAAGGTCCCAATACTTTTGTCTTTCCCTTTTTCCGAACATTGTCATCAGATACCGAATTATCCAATATTAATAAATCTCTATCTATGGCATCATAAGTTTCATATGGCTCATTACTGGTACCTTTTTCCCATCTAACAAACCCAAGTAGCCGTCTTTTGTATCCTTTATCTGTGGCTCTAAGGTTAACCTGCCTGAAGGCAACCAGTGATTGAATCATTTCTCCGCTTTCAGTAAACTTTGGTGGTTGAAGCCAGTATAATGTCACTCCATAACCGGAGCATTTTAATCCAGCAACCTCACAGTTCTTACAAAATGGTTTTCCCAAGTCACATCTGACTCTTTTAGTTCTACATGTGGAGCATCCGTTGAAACTTTTGCCTAGTTTTCTTCTCTTTGGCTCCTGCTCCGGTTGTGGGGAGGCCGATATAGACCTGGATTGGAATCTGGACTGGCTCAGGAGCTCAGGCTCCAGTTTTATTGAGTCCAGTTTGGCTGTGGTGTTATCTATGGACATACTTCTTTGAAGTAAAGGTGATGTAGCAAGAAGGGCTACGTGGTTAACCGTAGGAAGACCCTATAAAAATGGTGCGATGAGTATAGGAAAATGCTAGCGATGGTGTCATTTGCTTATGTCAGTAAATGACAAAGGTGGCTAGGGTCCTTTCGCTGGTAGTAAGTGGTGCTTAAAGGTACTGTAAGTGAAGCTGTAAGCAAATTAGGTGCTTTAATGTGTGGTAGAGCTGGTGGTAGGATGGTCTGTATCATATGGCACTTTATAGTGAGCAGTACAATTTAAACTGCTAAGAGAGTATGAAGAGATATGCTTATGCAGTTCTTAAGTCACTACTGTATCCTTCACGGCAGGACCATGTCAGCTAAGAACCATTCTAAGTCAAGCCTGGGAAAAGTACTAAATCATTTATAGTTGAGCCTGAGAATTTAGTGAAATTTTGGTGTTGATTTCGTAATCGGCAATGGCTTAGCATTTATGCTTTTATCCCCATCCCACCTTGTATTGACTCGGTATACATTCCTTTGCTTTTCAATCAGGCCGCAAGGTCTGAATTGGTTTTGTGTACCCTCCCTATCAGAATGGAAAGCTCCTTTACCCTTGTGGTTCTCTCATTGCCCTATTCTATAATACTCAATGTTCATGAAACCGTTGTAGTTATAGAGTTTAAAAGGACATTTTTTCCGTAGTCGCAGGTTTTTGCAGCCACTGGTTCCACAGTTCCTCAAACATGTCAGAAACCTATATCGACCAGGATCATTTTAAAGAAGTAATTGTTGTTGGAGGAGGTACCTGTGGGCTTGCAGTATGTGCAAGGCTATGTGAAAAGTGTCCAGGCTCCATCTATACTGAAGACGAGCATCAAAGGTTTCATTGGCTCAAGAGAAGAGGCCATAAAGTAAATCTTCTAAACAGAAATGTTTCATCTCATACAAAATACAAACCAAACAAACACAAATATATCCAACCTAACTTTACCCATCAAGATTTGTTAGTATTGGATGAACAGAGTGATGGCTTTTTGGGGCAATGGGATAACCAATTCAATGTATGTAAGATTCCATATTTGAGGTCACCCATGTTTTTCCACCTAGATCCGGTTAATGTAGATGGATTGGTAAGCTATGCACATATGAGCAAAAGAGAGAATGAGCTAATGGAGATTGAAAATGTGGTAGGAAAGGAGTATTCAAAGCATCAACTTAAAAAACAGTTGAAGAAAAAGACCCCCAAAAAAAGCCCTGTACCTAGTGAGCAGCAAGATCCCAGGACTCATAACGTATCGGGCTTGATTGATATTAATATGAGAGATTGGAAAGATTACTACCGGCCATCTACCTCATTGTTTCATGACTACTGCCAAGATATCATAAGCAGATATAACCTACAAGACGTAGTGCAGAAAGAGGCTGTCTTGGATATTAATTATACCGACATTTCAGTCATTGGCACAACTCAATCTGGCCCGGGGTTTGTAGTTAAAACTAACATGGGAACTTATGGCTGCAAAATTTGCATAGTCGCTTCAGGGCATAGGGGGAAGATAAATTACCCCCAAATTCCTTCCATGAAATTTGATGACTTGACTAAAACTTGTCACACAAGTCACATCTTTCATAAGCAAGTACCATTCCCTCCTCCCAGCTTGACTTGTAATAACAACCGCAAAGCTTCGACTCTAGTCATAGTTGGTGGTGGTTTGACAGCAGCCCAGTTGGCTCACGTAGCTATTAACCTGGGGGTTTCCAAGGTCTTCATGTTACTTAGAGGACCATTGAAAATTAAGCATTTTGATTTTCATTTGGATTGGGTCACCAAGTATAAGAACTTGAAGAAATCTGCTTTTTACATCAAAGATACTGATGAAGAGCGTTTGGCCATGATCCAAGAAGCTAGGGAGGGAGGTTCCATCAACCCTGAGTACCACAAGAAACTATTACGTCATATAAAGTCTGGAAGATTACACAAGATGAAACATACTTGTATTAGTTCCAGTAAATGGAACGACAAAACCCAGGCTTGGGATTTGTCAGTTGTAACTAAACACGATGGGCTTGAGCACCAGCAGACAATCAGTGGTGATTATGTTGTTTTCGCTACTGGTAATACGGCAGATGTCAAATCATTACCATTCCTTAAATCGATTATCTCTAAACACGATATCGACACCGTCCAAGGATTTCCATGCCTAACAGATAATTTGGAATGGAAAGATGGCCTTCCACTTTTCATGATTGGTAAGAATGCTTCCTTAAGAGTGGGTCCTTCTTCGGCTAACTTGGACGGGGCCAGATTGGGTGCAGAAAGGATTGGTTGGTATATTCAAGACCAAAAATTAAGAGGAGTGTATGATTGGGATAGTAATAAGAGCACGTACGAGAAATCAGAAAGGGACGCCGGTAGCGAGGATGCTTTTGAAGAGATGGATTCATATACTACCCAACTTAAGTTGGCAAGCGGGCAGTTAAATTGGTATAACTTGCTACAAAGAGCATAAACAGTAATATAGTAATACATTAATACATCAAGTATCCAACTTTTTTAAAAACGAAAAGAAAAAAGAAGAAATAAAATAACAAAATAATTAATTGCTTTAGGAATTAAATATAAAATTAGCAGCCTGTTCAAATATATGAACTAAATCTTTCATAAAATTGGTCTAGTATGTGACCAAATCAATATCCACTTCTTCACCTGGTTCATAGCTCGAATCACTACTATTATCCTTTCGTCTATCCCACACCTTGTCAATAATTTGTATAGAAAAACTAGCAGATCCTGAGCCTGAAACTCTAAAAAATTGTTGGACAATCAGCTTTTGTGCTTCTGTAAAACAATTCAATCCCCCAACTAATATTGGCCATTGGACCATTAAAGGATAGCAAGTAATGAATTCTGGATTGGGCAATTCGGTAACAATCGACATTAAGCCGATCAATTTCTCTGTTACTGGTTTGACCTTTTCGTGTTGGTATGATAAGCCAAATCCCCTCGTTAAAACGGTTAATATTCCGGCTAGGCAATATGCTTGTTGAGAAATATCTAGCCAATTTATAACGGTATTTTTATTTTGAAAGTCTAGTAATTGTCCCTTGGGGATCATCCCACCAACAAAGTCAGTAGGCTTAAAATATAACTGTTCACTAAAGAAAACAATCCTTTTACATTGGTAGAATTCGGATAATAACCTTATGCATTCAAATGCATCGGGTGAGCCCGTACCTGAACTTCTAGTCTTGTTCAAAAATTTGATCAAGTCTTTTATACTAGGCAATAATCCATGATAGAACCCAAACATGTTGTTAAACCCATTTTCATTTATTATCCCAATATCTTTCAACGCTTCCACTTCATACGTTTCGTCTAATCTCATTAAAGAATCGATGTCTTCATCATTTTGTAGCGTACCTCCTTTTTGAGAACTAAGACCTGCTAACAACTCAAACGATATAAACCAAGTCTTACAAAAAATTAAGACTTTAGACTCTTTGACATTGTTATTTGAATGGAGAGCGTATTTCAACAACAAATCCTTTGCACCCCTTAAATGAGGCCTCCAGTCTTGCTTTATATTGGATGCATTGGCAGAGGTTAATAATAACACTGTCAAAAGGACACATTCAATATTAGATGCCAAATTCTTTCTTCTCTTCTTGTCATTGTTACCACTTAAGGCAGGACCTAATAACTTAAGACATTTGGACAAATAGTTGCAATAGAATTCCTCATCTTGTGGTGATTCACTCCTATTGAATGCAATCTTAGCACCTTGAGCTAGAATAGCAGCCAACAAAAATGGTTCCTTGGAAGCAGATAATAAAATAACATCTCTAGTCGGGTTGTAGTAGCCCCCACATGCTTCATCATAGGGGTTGAAAGGTAAAATGATGTGAGCAAATTCCTTATAAAACTGTTCCAAATAATATCTTTCTAGTGTAGTTTTCAATTTGATATAATCGAGTGGGATATTACGGCTGCTTTTACTTCGTGGGATGTTACCTGATTCTCCTGATTTGGTACTAGATACTGGTGGCGTTGATATTAAGTTCTTAATGCTTGAAGTATCCAGTGAAGTGGGCTCTTCACCATCTTTCTTTTCGAAGTTAGATTCAAACATCATAGTGCCAACCAAATTGTTCAAATCACCAGCTAATAAGTTTAAATCTTCTCTATTGAAGAAATTATCAAATAACACATCATTTTTGATGAGAGCATCATTACTATTTAAACTAGGGTCTGGATCAGGGGGAATACCAGTAGGGCCAACAGCACCACTGTTGATAGCAGCTGGATTAGCATGAATGCTGGGGTTAGTTTCTGGTACACGAGTACTATGATTTCCACTGATATTAGAAGAATTAGAAGTCTTTGAAATCGGAGAAGTGTTCCTGGTAGAATATGGACCTTCGGGAGTTGCAGCTGATGGGGACTGGACTGAATTGGAATTGTTAACTTTTGATCTATTACCGGAAGTATCATTGAAAAAAGGTAATGAAGTAGTCGATGATGAGGTTGGTTGGGCATTTGGTATTGTGTTATTTAGTGGACCATTCGTTGGGTTATGGTTGACGATCTGAGGATTCCCAGGGTATCCTGGTGGAGGATATTGTGAATTGTAGTACAGCTGTGGTGACAGCGATACCGGGGCCTGCAGATGAGGAGGTGGGTAAGGAAAATGTGTAGGTGGATTGTTAGGCTGGTAGTGAGGAGGAAAACGTGCAGTAGTTGAGTGAAGAGAACTCTGAAGTGGATGATAAGGCGAAGTAGCCGAATATAACGGATAATATGGCCCTTGGGAGTGTTGTGAATACTGCAAATGTTGGGAAGGCTGTGGCAAATGAGGAGAACTATTTGAATGGTTTGGAACGGGAGGATATTGGGTGCCAGGTGTCTTGACATGGGACTCCAATGGTGGATAACCAGAAGTATTTCCTGTCTTAAAAGGCTGTAATTGCGATGAGCTCGACGTGGTGGATGTGGAAGATGATACGGGCCCTGTGGACGAATTTCCAGCAGAAGAAGATACTGCAGGATAATGTGGTTGTCGTTGTTGTTGTTGTTGTTGTTGCGGTGGTGGTGGTGGTGGTGGTGGGGCTGCTGTCAGAGCCGGTGTTGGTGTTATTGCTGGCTGTTGTGCTGGTTGTTGTGATTGTTGATTGTGATGTGATTCGGCAGCAGAAACTGGGAGGTGATCTTCACCACCAGGAGACAAATGGCCCTCAGGAGGCAGGTGGGACCCTAACTTATACCGGTTACTCTTATCTTTAACGAGAATAAACTCTTTTTTGGGTCTCTTTTCTGGAGGCCGTTGATTATATTCTGGATTCAGGAGAAGATACTTCTTCGACACTCTCAAGACCTTCTCACCAACTTTTGGATAATCACAAACTTTACTAAGTCTTGTACATTGGTTACATTCAGGTTTAGCTTCATCACATTTGATCTTACGCCGTTTACATTCCCGACATCCATTTTTACTGTAAACCTTCTTCTTTAGGTCAGTCATGATGACAATGCAAGTAATGAACAAAGAATACAATTATGGCAACCCTCGGGTCATTAACAAGCCAATATCAAAAAACAAGTTATCAGTCAATTTCAAGTCTGCGCAGTCAATTTTCTGGTGGAATTTTGTTGATGCGATAGGAACCCGATAAGAACGACAACAAAGGTGGGTCAACCGAAATCGACACACAATCAGATAGGGTGAGAATAACTCTGGAGCTAGAGGACTTAAAGATATATAAGTAAAAAAGATGAAATATATATAGATATAATCTTTTAGTTGCCTATACGAGACAATTCCAGTGATCTAACTTTTATCCGAAATTCTACCGTGCTTCCTGCTGATACAGATTAGCTCAACTTAAAATAGCTTGTTCTACTTTGAGGACAAAAAATTAAGCTTTATGGTATCGCAATTGCGCGACCTGAGGGCCCAATATTATCCGGATCCGAGGGTGCATCGGTTACGTCTAAGGAAATCCTTGTTTCTGGGCCCAGGGCTTCTACGGCAGTGGGAACTAGTAAGGTCAACTAGTGGGGTCCATTGGAGTCAATTTGGGTCTATTTGGGTCTATTTGACTCGGATTGAGTCCATTAAAATGAGCTCAGTTTATTGGTAGACACTGATTTCTTTGGGATGTTTCCGGGGATGGTTCATTGGGTCCTTCTGGTTTGTCGATTGATGGTCGATATGTAGGTCTTGTATAGTCGTCCTGGTGAAGTACGGCAGCTCTCTAAACTCTATTTGCATTGCGACTGTGAGGTGGAATAACTTTATTTTTGTTGGTACTGTGTGCAGCAGTAGAGGTACAGCCAGTATGTGGCTGTCGAAGGCCCTGGCCCGATGATTGGGTGACGGGATAGCAGTCAGTGACGGGATGCAGTCAGTGGCGGGGTGCAGTGGTGACGGGATTGCCTGTCCGCCTAAATGCATATGACCTTATGAGCCTGAGCTTATGAGCCATGTCACTACGGGCAAATTATCATACTCTTGTCTATTTATATCCATCTACAAAAATTGCTACACTGGCCTAAACAGTGCTTGGTGTTGTCTTTCAACTCTACTAATTTAAACAGTGTTTGGTGTTGTCTTCTAACTCTACTATCATTGACTAGTGTTCTACTGTTATTTCTCTGTTGTAGTGTTTCAAACTGGGAGAATCTGGCTCCTCTGGACTATACTGGCTACTTGGTTTCATTTCAAATTCTTGACATTCACCTTTGGTAAATGCATGGAAGATGTCAACTGGATCATTTGCCTTCGGGTTGTTATAGGGCCATAGCAAACATAAAATGTAATACAATCCAAACGGGAGGATAAATGAAAAAAATGCCAGCCCGTAGAAGAAATTGTTAAACCCCTCTGGGAGATTTTCAATATGGTTGACTGAATTAATTAACCCAGGAATTCCAGGCCCAATACTTACCAACCAAGTGGCTACCGATCTAAAATTTATTCCTTTATTAAAGTAAAATACTCCATCCTTTTTAGTTGAATACAATTCAGATACCGGTAAGGCAGACCTTCTGACTATCATGAAATCACAAATTGATATAGCGATTATAGGGGTTACTATCACTCCAAATGAAGACATCACACTCATAAATGTCGATGAAGTGTTATAGAAGTTCCAAGGTTGAACACACCATGATAGCAAGGCAGTAATTACTGCTCCTCTCTTAATATTGATATATTTAGGAACTATTCCTGCTAAATCCATTCCTCCTGCAAACCCATTAGCCATTACATTGAACATTAATTGTGATGATGTAAAGGCCAATCCAAGAAAGAAATTTGCTGCCCTTGATCCTGGGTTATAGTCCTTAAGCCAAACCAAACTCAATTCAGTTGGCAACCAGATAGGATCACTATATAAGTCAAAAGTAGCAGAAGCCACTAATAATGATGCCAATGGAACAAAGGTTCCAGTAACCATAATGGAGCAAATTGTCCCCAAATAAGTCTTCTTATAGCTGGAACCAAATCTTGAATAATCACATTGATTAGTGACATCGGGAGAAAGTGCCCCATACCAGATAGTTATAGCATATAGCCACATCCATCCTGGGCTAACGGTAGA
Organism: Yamadazyma oceani; assembly: GCA_030569555.1. Taxonomy (NCBI): domain Eukaryota; kingdom Fungi; phylum Ascomycota; class Pichiomycetes; order Serinales; family Debaryomycetaceae; genus Yamadazyma; species Yamadazyma oceani. The sequence goes on along the minus strand of JAJMLF010000013.1, from coordinate 56,043 downwards.
ATCAACTTGTTTATAAAGAGAACCAGCTCCATTATTTTTAATCAAACAACTGATCAATATTGCCAAAAATGCCAATATAGTTAATACGCAAGACAAATTAATTAACTTATTCATCTTCTCAGGTTTAAAGAAATAAAATCCCATTTGTAGCACCTGAAATATCAAAAACCCTAAAAAGTCTCTAGTAGTCATATTGACCGAATCACTGAAACTATTTTCAAGGTTCATGTAGTTTTCACTTAAACTAGATAACATTACAACAACGCACAACCCACCTAACCAAGACTGGGCTCCGTAAAATATTATAGATAATAGAATCCGGATACAAATCCCAATACCAGATCCATATATTTCAAACACCATCCGTTGAACAAGGGTATATCCTATATGGTACTTCAACCCTGGATTAGAATTCAAGCAGGTATAGACACATATCAACATATTGCCTATGGTTAGGGCCCCCATAATATGACCAACACTTAATCCCAACCCTAGCAAAGCACTACCAGTGGACCAGGTCCAAATGGTAATATTAGGAATCCCCCAATACCCAAAAAATGACCAGAACCCCCATATTCGTCGGGCTGGTGGCATGGGTTCCACGTCTGGGTTCTTTAGCACCGTAACCTCATGACTACTGGGGACTTCTAGACCCTGTAGAAGTCCTGACACCCTCTGTGACACCTTCTGTGACACCCAAGGCGTCGAAATCATCTGATTCTAATTATAGTTTGCAAATGCCACTTGCACAAACTCAACCTTCCAACCAGTACAAAGTACACCAAAATCCTATAACACCAATAACCAGGTTTAGATACCCAAGGTCCGATCCCCGGGGCCCTAAGTGTAAGCTTCTTATATCTTGTCTACGGTGCAAGGCCTAGATCCTCGTGTTCTTGCTTCGGAAGAACTACGAGACCGAGCTGCATCAAACGGCTTTTGCAAGGGTCCAGTCGGTCTCACCACAGATTATTGTTTTTACGACGGAGAGGTTCTAGCCTTCTCCAACCATGCATGAGAGAGAAAAGGTAAAGGTAATAATGTACATAATGGGCCGACTGATTACCCCGATCGATGACGAGTCTGAATTTCAGTTACCATTCGATTTATATTTAGGTTTTGTTTTAGGTTATATTTAGCTTTTGTGTTAATCTATTTTGTAAATTGGCTTGTGGCCCGATATGGTAGGTAGCCAGTGGGCAATGTGGGTACCTCTACGGTGGAACCTCCACCTTATTGTTCTGATAGCTTAAGCTTTATGGTTCAAACAAATTAACTCTGAGATTGCGTACCTATATACATCTGGTTATTCAGAGGATGGTTAATAGCTGGTCATGTGTGATTAGTTGCTCTCATAAGCACACACAAGGCCAATTGCAATATGTATCATATATTGAAGCTCTATTATACAATACTTAATTAGGAATTAAAATATTAATAGTAATTTGATCAACAAATTAACCAAAAGGAGAAAATAAAGACAATAAAACTAATCATTAGTCTCTGCTCTCTCAGTACCATCATTATCATTATCTAGCTCTTGGATATTTTGGGTCTTAATCCGTTTAGATTTGGGTTGTTGGTCATCCTCTACCTGAACTGGAGTATTTGAAGCCGAATTGTTATGCAAGAAATCATTAACATCAAAATCCAAATCAAACCTTTGAGGCAGGGAAAATCCACTAGTGCCTGAATGGGTATTGGCATTTGACCGTGATCTGCTTCCACTGGAAGTCGAAATGGTACTTGAATTTCTTTCATTACTGGACCCTGATGTTGATTGAGAATGTAATTGCCTATTAGCAGCTTCTAGTTGTTGATTATACTCTTGTTGTTGCAATAATTGTTGTTGTTGTAGCTGTTGTTTATTAGATAATTTTTGGATCCAATCCTGTACTTGTTGTATAGATTGTCCTTGTTTATGAATATTTTGTTCAAGTCCATTAATCAATTCATCATCTTCAAATCCTGGTGAGCCTATAATCTCACTGATATTGCTGTCATTGTTATAGTTATTCTGGCGGGCATCATAAGGTTTGACTTCAACAGTAGATCCAGGAGAGTCAGAATTAGGAGTTGTCTTATTAGACTTGTAAGCTTGATTCATTAACATTAACCTTGGTTTTTGATAACCTTTTGGCGAATTAGACATCTCTTCAAAATTAAATTCATTCATAGGATTGAAAGAATCCAAGCTGAAATTATTCCCTGAGCTATTACCACCAATATTACCTGGACTATTTACATTGTAACCACCACTATTAGTAGTCAATTGATTTACCAAATTTTGGTGATCATCATCTTCAACTTCCAAGATCTTTCCAGTGTTATTATTCCCATAGATGGTAGCTAAGAATTTTAAAATCTTATCCAAAGTTTGTGCTTGTTTACTATGACGTTCTCTAGTTATGAAATTTTCCAGCCATAAAGTTTTATTATCTTTTCTTATTCTCCTTAGATCTTCAGTGATAGCTAATTGATTTAATTTAATGGATTCTAATTCACCTAGGATTAGTTTTAAGTTTGGCGATCTTTCATTTAGTTCATCTTGATTGATTGGTTTATTTCTTACAATATTATCCAAAAGATCCTCTCGATCCTTTTGGAAATAAGGGTTTTTGAATTTCCAATTCTCTTCAATCGATTTATCATCTTTCAAGGTTCCAGCATTAATATCTTGAACTTTATGCCACCCATACATATTTAACTGCCTTACAAAACTTGCAAAATTATTATGTTTGAAATACTTTGGTAACACTTCTTTCATAAAAGCTTCTCTATGATACACCTGGAAAGTTTTCCCATCATCATCCCATCTGATATACTCATGATTTTTAGGATCATTTACCATTGACCACACCTTCATCACAAATGCTGGTCTAGTTTTAGGGCCAGTACTATCCTTACGTTTCTTTATCTGACCATTATTATTATTTACAAGATTACCTCTAAAGCCAGTATTATTACCGATTCCTTGACCGGACCCTCCTAATTCATTACCATAGTCATAGGCCGGAATATTAAGCCCATTTGGAAGTACCGGATCACTCAATGGCTGCATAGGTGGTAAATTAGAATATAATTTAGGTTGTGTCACCAATTGATTAACATTATTACTATTCCCATTGGAATTTATAGTATCAATTGCAGGTTCATCCATCGACGATAATATAGGGGTCAATCCCAGAGGCTCTACAGCTTCATTATCAGTCTTCTGGTTTAAATTCAGATGGTGTGATTGCGATTGGGATTTAGATATACCCTTATTGTATCCTTCAGACTTGTCAGACTGAGAATTATCAGGATCCAACTGGGTTTGGGGAAGTATATCATGATTGTAGGGACCATTTGGTTGGTCTAGTGATAGGTCGAATGGATAGTCGTCCCTGTTGATGACTTCAAAGTCATCTTTATCATTGTCATTATCATAATCGTGCACATTGTGATTATTATACGACATTGTAAAGACACATACAAAGTCACTGACACAGGCAGCTACGGGATAGAAGGAACAGGTATTAGTCAGCAGCAGCAGCAGTAGTAGCAGTAGCAGTAGTAGCAGTAGTAGCAGTAGTAGCAGTAGTAGCAGTAGTAGCAGTAGTAGCAGTAGTAGCAGTAGTAGCCGTCAGCAGTAGCAGCAGTAGTAGCAGTATTAGTACGCAGTGGTGAGACTTCTAGCACCGTAATAGCTAGCACCAGATATTGCGATGGCTCTTCTAGAAAGTTCTATGCCAACAGCAAAAAAATGAGAGAATTTGGTGGGGCCATTTCTAGAAAATTCTACCATAACCAATGGGTGGGTCGTGGAGAGGGAGGAAGCGGGTGGTGGTCGTGTATTATACAATGGTGCCAAACAAGTCGTCCAACCTGATGCCATTGATGATTCCGTGGGTCTCACAGTTGGTGCAGGTGCAGTCATGTGACTCACACTTACATAGATCACTATCAAATGAATCACCGGATTCGTTAGGTAGCTGTAAGGGCCATTCATACTGTGATAGGTTTTGATTGGAGAGGATATCGGTGACATCTATATCGAGCCCACACAAATGGTCTGGCTTTTGGATGTTTGTGTTTAGGCTACCGTTGGCATGACTGGTATTACTATGGACATTGTCATTGGTATTGACATCTACCTCATGCTTATGGTTGTTGGTATTAACAGCATGGACTTCACATCCTTCACAAGCACAATCATCCCCACAGGTACAAGTTCCTGGAGTAGTACAAGCATTCAAAGACTTGTTGAGTTGGTGTTTTATACTCTCTTGTTTGGCTTCATCATTACTATTTATAAAGGTAAAATTCCTTCTTTTTAAATACCGTTTCAAGATTTTAGATTTACTTACACTGCCACAACCACATGAATTATCTTTGATTCGTTTAGAGCAACAAGAAGTTTTATTTATAAAACTATCATCATTTATCTTAATAGACAGTTGAGGAGTCTTACCATTAACCTCATCATAAGGGCCAATAATATCACTGGTATTAAAATCGATGATATATTTCATAGACCATTTGATAACTTTGATTAGCTTTTCATCTTTCGGTGGTGTGGGATCGATCTGTTTGGAGAATACTGCTATTCTATAGCTTGGATTATTGCGAATGTTGGGTCTTCCTTTGGATCTTACTTGGAGTAACGGTCGAGTATGATGCTTACATTGGCTTGATCTGTGTCCCCTTATACATTCCACGCATGCATGCTTGGTGTCTTCTATTAGGATCATGTTTAAAGGTTTCTATTCATACTGGGAGTGTGCGACTATGGGGGTTATTTTACGTCTATAGTGGTATTAAATAGGTTTGAGGTGAGCAAATTATGTAGCCAAAACGAGGATTTTTGCAGCACTTGGACAGACGTTGAGATGTCAATCGAGGGTGTGCAAGATACTATATCTACTAGAGGGTCTGCTTTTAGAGAGTCTGTTGGGTAGAAGCACACTGTATAGGTAGGTAGTAGGGTGTCATTATCACACCAACATAACAAATATGATTCAAGCAAGGTAGTAATTGTAGAACCCTGACGGTGTCGGCCGTATTTGCAGCATTTGTGATAATCACCATTGGCAAAGGTACGGCTAGGGTTCTTTGGCTAGTAACTGGTGAGGTTATTGATAGCTCAGTTCACTGTTAGCAGAGAGTGATAGAGAAGTGATGTGACAATGAGCTATGTGCTGTGTTATATTGTGTTGTACCGTACTGTGCTGTACTGTGCTGTATTGTATTATGCTGTATTGTACTGTGCTGTATTGTATGCATGTACCATGTACGCAGTAGGTGCAGAACCGACTAAGCTGTATTGGACTGTATTGGACTGTATTGGAATTTATTCGACGTATTGGAATATTCAACGTATTGGAATGAACTATGTCGAATCAAATCGGTGAATTCTACGGCTACTGAAACCCCTAAGAGTAATACAGTGTTCAACAGACCAGTCCTATCAGGTTATCGTTTACTTGGATACCCCCTTTCTGGTCCCATTATAGCATATAGCCTCTTTTACCACCGTCTTCATTGGTGCCTAGCTTCAACCTTGCCTGGTGAAGAACTTTGGCTGCTAACTTATCAGGATCGTGCCTCTACCGCAACCAATGCGTCCAAAATTTTTCTTCCCTTTAATGTTACTCTTCACGTAAGTTTCATGATAAATAGATTAAAAATGTCTAATAATATCAATATGGAATGGTCTGCTTCTAAGGTTAGATCAACATTTTTGAACTATTTCAAGGACAAGTCTCATACCTTTGTTCCTTCTTCTTCTGTTGTTCCTCATAATGATCCTACCTTATTATTTGCTAATGCTGGAATGAACCAATATAAACCAATCTTCTTGGGAACTGTAGATCCTTCTTCTGATTTTGCTAATTTAAAAAGAGCTACAAATTCCCAAAAATGTATTAGAGCTGGTGGGAAACATAATGATTTAGAAGATGTGGGGAGGGATTCTTATCACCATACCTTTTTTGAAATGTTAGGAAATTGGTCATTTGGAGATTATTTCAAAAAGGAAGCCATTGCCTTTAGTTGGGATTTATTAACCAATCATTATAAATTAGAAAAAGACCGGTTATATGTTACTTATTTCGAAGGTGATTCTAAACAAGGATTAGATCCTGATTTAGAAGCTAAGCAGTTTTGGTTAGATATTGGGGTTAGTGAAGATCATATTTTACCTGGTAATGCTAAAGATAATTTTTGGGAAATGGGTGATCAAGGTCCTTGTGGTCCATGTTCTGAAATTCATTATGATAGAATTGGAGGTAGAAATGCTGCTAGTTTAGTTAATATGGATGATCCTAATGTATTAGAAATATGGAATCTTGTGTTTATTCAATATAATAGAGAACAAGATTCTTCTTTGAAATCTTTACCTGCTCAACATATTGATACTGGTTTGGGTTTTGAAAGATTGGTATCAATTTTACAGAATAAATATTCTAATTATGATACTGATGTCTTTACTCCTATCTTTGATAAAATTAGAGAAATTACTGGTATCAGACCATATGCTGGGAGATTCGGGGCCGAAGATAGAGATGGTATTGATACTGCTTATAGAGTCATTGCTGATCATGTTAGGACCTTAACTTTTGCCATCACTGATGGTGGGGTTCCTAATAATGAAGGTAGAGGTTACGTATTAAGAAGAATCTTAAGAAGAGGTTCCAGATATGTTAGAAAATACATGAATTATCCAATTGGTTCTTTTTTCCAACAATTAGTTCCGGTGGTAATTGAACAAAACCAAGAAATCTTTCCTGAGATTTCTAAGAATTCTCAAGATTTAATTGAAATCCTTAATGAAGAAGAATTGAGTTTTGCTAAAACTTTAGATAGAGGAGAAAAATTATTTGAACAATATTCTATCATTGCTTCCAAGACTCCTGAACAAACCTTAAGAGGTAAAGATGTCTGGAGATTATATGATACTTATGGATTCCCTGTTGATTTAACTAGATTAATGGCTGAAGAAGCTGGTTTAAGTATTGATGAAGTTGGTTTTGAACAAGCTAAAGAGGAATCAAGAGAAGCCTCTAAAGGTGGTGGAAGTAAAGCCAAAGCTGATTTGATCAAATTAGACGTTCATTCTATTTCTGAATTAGATTCAATGGATTCAATGGTTAAAACTAATGATTCTTATAAATACGGATTAGAAAACGTCAAATCAAAAATCTTAGCTATTTATGATGGTTCTTCGTTCATCGATGAAGCTAATGAAACCAGCAAACAAGTAGGTATTATTTTAGATAGAACTCCATTTTATGCTGAACAAGGTGGTCAAGAATATGATACCGGTAAATTAGTGGTGGATGGATCCATGGAATTTAATGTGGAAAACGTTCAACTTTATGCTGGTTATGTTTTACATACTGGTTCATTGGTTGAAGGAACAATTAAAGTAAACGATGAAGTAATTGCTAGTTACGACGAATTAAGAAGATGGCCAATCAGAAATAATCATACTGGTACCCATGTATTAAATTACGCTTTAAGAGAAGTTTTAGGTGACTCAGTTGATCAAAAAGGTTCGTTGGTAGCTCCTGAAAAATTAAGATTTGATTTTAGTCATAAACAAGGTTTGAAGGTCGAAGAAGTAGTTAAGGTCGAAGATCTTTCAAATAAGTATATCAAGGATAACCAAACCGTCTTCAGTAAGGACGTTACTTTAGCCAAAGCCAAAGAGATCTATGGATTGAGAGCTGTTTTCGGAGAGACTTACCCAGATCCTGTCAGAGTTGTATCTATTGGTAAGCCTGTGGATGATTTATTACAAGAACCTCAAAATCAAGATTGGGGTAAATACTCTATAGAATTTTGTGGGGGAACTCATGTGGCCAAGACTGGAGAAATTAAAGATTTGGTCATTATTGAAGAGTCAGGTATTGCCAAAGGAATCAGAAGAATAGTTGCAATAACGGGAACTGAAGCACATAGAGTTCAACAAGTTGCTCATGATTATGAAAAATCATTACATGAAATCAATCAATTACCATTTGGACCTACTAAAGAACAAAGAGCTAAAGAATTTGGAGTTGACTTAAAGAAATTATCTATTGCTGTAGTTGAAAAGGCCAAGTTGACTGAAAAATTTAATCAATTAGACAAATCTATTAAGGACCACTTAAAAGCTATCCAAAAGGAAGAAAACAAGAAAGTAATGGAAGTTGTAAACAAATGGTTAGATAACAAGGAAGAAGAGCAAAAGAAGTTTTTGATCAGTCATGTAGACATCAATCCAAATGCCAAAGCTATAACTGAAGCCATAAATTTGATCAAGAAACAACATTTGGACAAGTCTATTTATTTGTTTACTGGTAAATCTGATAAAGTTGCTCATGGTTGTTACATTTCTAATGATTTACTTGAAAAAGGCATAAATGTAGGCGATTTAGGTAAAGTTGTATCTACCAACATTGGTGGTAAGGCCGGAGGTAAAGGTAATACCATTCAAGGTATGGGTGATAATGTCGATGGAATTGATAAGGCCATTGAAGAACTTAAGACTTTATTCACCAGTAAATTATAAATAAGCTTGAAGCGAACCTGAATAATTTCTAATATATATTTATAGTTGTATTTACTTTGGATCAGTAGTAGTCATTAGTTCTTCTTCTTCTATGTCAATCTCTTTAGCATCACCCTGAATATTATTAACAATTTCATCTACTATCAGTCTCAAATCCAGATCTTTGACCTTTTCATTTCCGATTATACTTATAGTATTAGTTTTCCAGCTAAAATGTGGATAGCTTCCCAATTTGACATTAAATTCTCCATATTTATCATTGCATCTTTGTTGTAGATCAGTTAAGTAAGGAGCCAAATCGCTCTCCTTACTTAATGTCTTGACGTAATACCTTTTCAATAACAAGCTACTATCTATCCTGGGCTTTATATAGGCTTCAAGTCCATCTAATAACTTTCTAAACAATTGGGGAACCCCTGGTAAGATGTAGACCTTCTTTTGTACTCCCACGATCGGTACCCATAGAGACTTATCAATAAAAATCTTTTCCAAGGTATTAGCATTGGAATTATCAGTGGGAAATGTGGCCATCTTATAAAATGCTTGCAATTGACGAGATGATAATGTCGACACGTAGTCCTTACGTAAGTGGTTCATTCTATCAACCGTTTCTTGATCCAACTCACACGGTAATTCAAAGGTTTCAGAAATAGACTCATAGGTGATATCATCATGGGTGGGCCCAATGCCTCCGCTAGTAACAATAAAATCGCAGTCATCCATCAATGTCTTGAGCGACAGTTTAATATCACTTTTATCATCTCCACAAACTATTGTCTTCTTCACGGGAATTGAGAGATTATTAAAGCAGAACTTTGCAAAATAGTTGGAATTGGTATCTAGTATTTTTCCATTCAAGACCTCGTCACCGATGATCAAGCATCCTGCTGTTCTAACTGGTCGGTCTGAATTCACTGATTGTGACATAGTAGTAATAGTTCGATATAGAAGCCTTCGGTACAGAGCCCTTCCTATATTCATTTACTAGGTTACCTACAGCCGGCCTGCGAGCAGTTTAACCGCGATGGTTAAAGGGTGCTGCATTTTTTGCAGAATAAGAAGCACTTCACTATCCGTCATATGGTCAACCATTACACAATTGGAGACCTAACTGCTTATTTGACTAGATGATCCTACTTTCAATGCGATGGTTACAAAGAAACTTATGGCCCTAAAAATCCTTTTGAAGAGATTACAATGTAGTTCATAGTTGTATCTAAAATTGTATGTTTAGTATAAAAACACTTAATATCGTTCGCCTAATTAGCTTAGGCAAAAAGGTTCTCTACAGCAATATTGTTCAAACTCTATCGCATCTTACGATAACAACTTGCAACGATGTTAGATTCTATAAAAAGTCAAAAATCACAATACGACTTATTTTCTATATTGTAGCCGCAGCAGTACCCTTCCCGGTTAGGAAGCCAACAGTAAAAGGGTGGCATTTTTTCTGGTCCGTGCGCGGAAACTGTGGCCACTACCATTTTGTAAAAAAAAAACCATCTCAGTAATCATTTATCACAAGTGCAAAAGACTCCTTTTCATCTGTTTATCATCCGTATTACCCACGTTAAGGTTTAAGATATCGCTGGTGTAAAATCCAACTAACTGCTTCGTTTTATTTACTAAAGTTATAAACTTGACATATTATGGGAAATAGCCCTTCCAAAAATGATCCCCTACCGAATACCTCCACCAATACCCACGGGTCAATGACAGCAGACTCTCTCGTTGGTAATAGCGAGGATTTAGATCCTGATGAGCGTAGCTCTGCGCTATCGTTGTCATCATCTGGTTTATCCCCGTATAACCAAAGTTCTGCTATAAATATAAAACCAAGAAAGTATCTGAATTCTAGTTTATCTCCTAATTTCCTAAGTTATCCTGTTAGTTCCTCCACCAGTCCCGGTAAAAGTAGTGGAAAGAGAAGAGGTACATCATCAGGTTCCAAAACTAAGGCTGATGTAGCGTTGGATTTGGAAATTGATGCTAATATGGCTAGTTTATTGGCTAATTCCCATGGCAATCCTTCTTATTCTCCTCATTCTCCCCGTCGTATTCGGGCTTCTCCAAATGGTCCTGAAGGTTATATTGGTCATCGTCAAAGGTTTGGCACTAATATGAATGATTATAGCTCATCGGCTGAAAGTGATCTGTCCCAAGTATTCACTGCCACTGATGGTAAAGATGCTGACCTGCTCCTGTCTGTAGGTTCTATTTCTACATCGCCAAAAGGTGGAAGAGCTACTGATTTTGAATCAGAATCTCCAGTAGGTAACTTAGATCCTATTTCAGAATCCTTGGAGTCGACTCCAAAACCTGAAGGAGCTCCTGTGTCGCCAGAAGTCATATCCAAAGATGAGGTTAAGTTGAACCAAATCAACAAGAAGATGTCGGAAATTTCTATTTCTTCTTCGTCTACGCCTTCATCCGATTCGCCTCCTTTATCTGCTTCTAATTGCCAGACCTCGGTAGATTCGGTTACTCTTGTATCTTCTACCACCGTTGCTAAACCGGTTGTCTCCTCTGGATCATCCAAGTCTTTACCAGTTGATCTTGATGGTATTATTGAAAGGTTAATTACAATAGGTCATCATAAATCTTCAAGAAATCCTAGTAAATCTAGAAAATTTAAAGATAAATTACCCATTAGTAATGATGAGATAAAATATATCTTGAATAAATCCAGATCAATCTTTTTAGATCAACCAACTTTATTAAGGTTAAGTCCTCCTGTCAATATTGTCGGTGATTTACATGGTCAATTTCTGGATTTAATTAGAATCTTTGATAACTGTGGCTATCCACCTTATTCCAATTATTTGTTTTTAGGTGATTATGTTGATAGAGGTTATAAATCTTTAGAAACAATGCTATTGTTATTATGTTATAAAATCAAGTATCCGGAGAATTTCTTCATGTTAAGAGGAAATCATGAAAGTGCTAATATTACTAAGATTTATGGATTCTATGATGAATGTAAAAGAAGGCTACCAAGTATTACTGGGAATCACAAGGTTTGGAAGTCATTTGTTGATGTGTTCAACACCTTACCTATCGCTGCTACTATCAATGATAAGATATTTTGTATTCATGGAGGTTTATCACCTGATTTACATGAATTACAGCAAATTGAAGACATTAAGAGACCAACTGATATCCCTGATAAAGGGTTATTGGCTGATCTATTATGGTCAGACCCAGATCCTACAGTTAGATCATTTTCCTTAAATCATTGGCCCAAAAATGATCGTGGGGTGTCTTACTGCTTTGGTAAGAAACATGTAGATTATTTTTGTCAAAAATTTAATTTCGATTTAATTGTTAGAGGTCATATGGTAGTTGAAGATGGGTATGAATTTTTCAATAAGAGAAAATTAGTGACTATATTTTCCGCTCCTAATTATTGTGGTGAATTTAATAATTATGGGTCGGTAATGCTTGTTGACAAGAGCCTTTGTTGTTCCTTTGAATTAATCAAACCTTTATAAACTCCTCCAAAAGAAATTAGATTTAGGTTAGAGTTGAGATAATCTTTTTAACTTTTACGACATAATGATTATCTATGATTATCTATGACTACCCTTATACTTTTTTATTACTATTTTCTGTTTCTATATTTTTCCAATTTTTTTATATCTGTATGTAAATATGACATGGGACCCTTCCTATTATATACGGCTTTGAATATATCTGTGATCCTCTTACATCTAATTGTATGCGCATAATTTATCGGAATCGGAATATTAAAAATTGTGGGGATGTTATAATCAGTACAAAAAGCCATGTAAACTTCCTATATGAATTGCAACGCCAATAACCTTGAGGGATGAGTGATAACCTCTCTATATTCTCAGATGACCCTGAAAAACTTCCGAAACAACTGAGGCTTTTCACCTTCTTGACATCTAAAAATGTACCACCAGTTCCTTTAGACCATGAAAGAAAGCCTTATGCTAGTACCAACGTCTTCAAAAATGTGGCATTTTTTTGGATAATTCCCCTTATTAGATTGGGTTATAAGAGAACGCTCCAGCCAGGTGATTTATACTACTTGACCCCGAACCTTACTGTCGGGACAACATATGAAAAGTTTGAGAAATACTTTGATCATCATCAAGCACGACGCTCTAGCAAAATGGCTGCAAAAGATGAAATTAATGGCAATGAAGAAGTATTTGACTCTGGGAATACAGTTTCTCGCTTGCATGCTATTAGAGCTCTATTTATGACTTTCAAATGGCAATATCTTTATGCTATACTTGCCTGTGCGTTGGGTAATGCCTGCACTTCATTTACTCCATTATTGAGTAGGGGCCTTATTGATTATGTTACTTCAAGCTCAACAGAGAATGAGAGTATGTCTACTACTACTGGCACTGGTTATGCCATTGGGTTAGCGATATTATTATTTTTTTCCTATGTTTTCATGAATGGGTTTTACTATTATGCTCTGTTGACTGGAGATCAAACTAGGGCTGTATTGACCAAGGCTATCTTACACAAATCATTCAAAGCCGACTCCAGAACTAAACATCAGTTTCCCGACTCTAAGTTAAATACTCTTGTCGGGACTGACTTGTCGAAAATAAGTATAGCCATTAGTTATCTCCCAACCTTATTAGTGGTGCCTATATCCTTGGCCATTACCATTACCATCCTTGCTATTAATATTGGAATCCCTACTGCTGTGGCTATAGGTGTTACCTGTTTATTTGTTGCTTTGATTGGTGTGGGGGTTAAGATGATGGCCAAATTTAGAATTAAGTCACTATCCTTTACAGACGCTAGAGTCAATTATGTGAAGGAAATTATATCAAATCTAAAAATAATCAAATTGTATTCTTGGGAAACTCCATACCTTCAAAATGTGTTACAAGCTAGAGAAAAGGAATCGAAGTACTTGTTCTCTATACAGTTCTTTAGGAATCTCATATTTATTCTTGCTGCGTCTTTAACTCCTGTTACATCCATGGTGACTTTTGTGATGTTGTTTTCCATAAATAATGGCCAGAAGAATGCCGCTAATGTGTTTTCTTCTCTTAATTTACTCACAATCCTTGGTAATGTTTTTATGGATATTCCTAGTGTAATAGGCTTATGTATCGATGGTTTCATTTCTCTTGAACGTGTTTTCGCTTTCTTGGGGTCTAGTGAAATACAACCAGATGCTTACATGAATTTCAATGAGGATTGTTTACCGCAAGATTATGACCTTGACCAAACAGTGATAAATGTCCAAAATGGGTGCTTCTATTGGGAGAACTTTTTTGATACTAGCAATACTGGTATGGCTGAAGAAGAGAAGCACGAGGTCCCTAAAAAGTAGTATTCCAACGAAGGGCTTAAGAGATATCAACCTAAAGATTAGAAAAGGGGAGCTTGTTATCATCACCGGTGTCATTGGCTCCGGCAAGAGTTCCTTATTGAGTGCCTTATATGGGTTAATGAAAAGAGTGTCTGGCTCTGTTGAAGTAAATGGTTCTTCCGTTCTATGTGGTACCCCTTGGGTACAAAACGCTACTGTAAAAGAAAATATTATATTTGGGAAACCCTATGATGAAAAGAAGTATGAGCAAGCTGTATTTGCTTGTGCTTTGAATGATGACTTGAGGGCTTTGCCTGCTGGTGATAGAACTGAAGTTGGTGAGAAGGGGATAACACTCTCAGGAGGCCAGAAGGCAAGATTGAGCTTAGCAAGGGCAATATATGCTGACAAGGATATTATTTTGCTAGATGATGTACTTTCTGCTGTTGATGCTAAGGTTGGAAAGCATATTATGGAGTTGGGTATGTTAGGATTGTTAAAAGAGAAAACTAGGATTTTGGCCACACATCAATTATCATTTTTGAATTACGGTGACAAAGTTGTCTTTTTAAATGGAGATGGAACTATTGATTGTGGTACCGTGGAAGAATTAAGTTGTAGAAATCCTGAATTTGTGAAGTTGATGACGCATAAAGGCAGGGATTACTCCCCGGACAATTCTGACAGTACTAGCGATACTAATAGTAGACATGGCCAGGAAGTAGCCGCCAATGAAGAATCTCTACATGGTTACGAGAGGAATGTCATTGCAAATGAAATTGTGGAACTCGATACTATTAGCGAGTCTGATGGTAAACTTATTGAGGACGAAAAAAGAGCTCAGAACTCAGTTGATATCAAAGTTTACCGGAGTATGATTAAATTGGGGAGTCAACCTTTTGATCCCGTTTTAACTGTTCTAATAACTTTGTTCTTAACAATTTTGTCTACTTTCACTCAGCTATTCGGAAGCACTTGGTTGTCATTCTGGACAAGCCAAAAATTCACACAATTGACCGATCAGACCTACATCTGGATATACGTTGTATTGACTTTCATGACGTCAGTTATTATGATAGTCCAATTTTCCTCGTATATACGATTGATTGTAAAGTCTTCTAAGTTATTGAATTTTCTAGCTATTGAGCGATTTATTCATGTTCCTATGTCATTCTTAGATATTACCCCTACAGGTAGAATCCTAAACCGCTTTACTAAAGATACGGATTCTATTGATAATGAGTTAGTTGAAAGTTTTAGGATCTCGATGTTTTCCATAGCATATCTCATGGGGATTGTAGTCTTGTCTGTCATTTATTTGCCATGGTTAGCCATAGCTATTCCAATCTTAGGTGTTTTAGCGACATATATTGGTAGTTATTACCAAGCTTCATCCCGGGAACTCAAACGATTAGAGTCAATTCAAAGGTCTTTGGTATTAAATAATTTTTCTGAATGCTTGAGCGGCACAATAGTAATCAAGTCTTATAAATCTATTGGGAGATTTTTGGCCAGAAATGACAGATTCTTGGATAAATGCAATGAAGCGGCATTCTTAGTTAATGCCGTACAAAGATGGGGGACATTTCATATGACCTCTTTAGCCTCCTTGTATGTCATACTAGTTGCACTTCTAGCTGCCAATAAAGTTTTTGGCATAAATCCTTCTTCCGTTGGTTTAGTCATAGCTTATGTGATCCCAATTCCACAATTCTTAGATCTTGCAATTAGAGCATTAGCCACTATGGAAAATGATATGACTTCGTTCGAAAGAATCCATGAATACGCAAATGAACTTCCCCGGGAAGCTCCATACCAAAGGAACGATACATGTCCTCCTATTGAATGGCCAAGTAAAGGTGCAATCACATTTGATAATGCGTCCCTAAGATACAGAGATAGTTTGCCGAAGGTATTGAAAAATGTCACTTTTGTTATTAAGCCTAATGAACGAATAGGTATTTGTGGTCGTACTGGTGCTGGTAAGTCCACAATTACCAACTCCTTGTTTAGGTTGACAGAATTATGTGAAGGATCTATCAGCATTGATGGAGTTGATATTTCCCACTTAGGATTGAACGAACTTAGGTCTAAGATATCAATTATTCCGCAGGAGTCTGTGTTATTCGGTGGTAATATAAGGAAGAACTTGGATCCATTTGATGCATACCCTGATGAAATACTATGGGATGCCTTGAGAAGAGCTGGACTCATTGAGGCACACTTACTAGAGGAAGTAAAGAAACAAACTAAAAGTTTTAAGGATCTTCATAAATTCCATTTAGAAAATGATGTGGATACTGACGGGACGAACTTCTCTTTAGGAGAGAGGCAATTGATTGCATTTGCTAGAGCATTAGTCAAAAATTCTAAAATATTGGTACTAGATGAAGCTACTTCATCAGTCGATTACGTAACAGATGCTAAAATCCAACAGACCATAGCGAAAGAATTCAGGAATTGTACGATTCTAAGTATCGCTCATAGACTAAGGACTATCATTGATTATGACAAGATTTTGGTGTTGGATCAAGGTGAACTCAAGGAATTTGATTCTCCAATGAATTTATATAATAATGAAAATTCCATCTTTCACCAATTATGTGAAAGATCAAAAATTTTTAGAGAGGACTTTGTTAATCTCTATTAATTGAGCTGTGTGCTGCTCTAATTTTTTGTCTTCGGCTTTCCCATATGTAAATATAGTATGTCAGTCTACAAATTTCTAAGAACTGCTGCTTACCACTTCCTATTAAATTCTAAAATACATAAAACTACAATACAATATCATTTCCTTGATGTCCTTGTGCCTCAAGGGCTATTCCCTCGTTTTTATAAATTAGCATATCGCCTCTTCAAGTGAGGAGAAGAAGTAGCATCCGAGCTGAACCCTTGAGTATCATATTGGGATTTATCGACCGAATATAAAGGATCAATAGATTCATCTGAAGTAGCATTAGGGCCCTTTGAAACTGTTTCATCTACCTCTCTAGCACTATTTGCCTTCCCATAGTTTATAGACAAATTTCCTTCCTTTACCTTTATACTGCCCTCCTTTTCGTTAAAGTTATTCATTTCGTTAATATTATCGTTGCCGTTGTAAGCAAGATCATTCGAGTCCTGGGTATCAACACTGGAATTCTCTATCTCTGAATTACTCATGTAAGATTTATCATTTAGCATGTATGTGAATTCGTCATTTTTAGCATTCTTCCCCATCAACTCAATCAATTGCTTGTAATATAAATCTAAAACTTCTTTAGAATGTTTAATTGATGATTTGCCATTTTCCAATTGTTTACTAGGAACACAGCTCCAATTTATTCTTGTCAAAAAGTCTAGTTCAAGACAATTCAACTCATTTAAAGCTACCCCTCCGACTTTGGCATAGTGATCATTGGTGTAAAAGAAGTCTTCCAACGACTTTTGACTTATCATAGTAGCTACTAATAAGAATCTATGCACTGTCCAAGAATTTAATGTAAAGTAAGGCTGATAGTTATAGGATAACAAGTCAATATAATAAATCGTAGTTAACAAGGTTCCGTTAGAGAAATTATTAAATTTGACTAATCTGGATAAGTAGCTTATTGGCGAAATATTTGGAGGAGACCTAGAATGATATCTAGTTAACATTGGATTGGTCTTCGAATCGTCCTTCTTTGCGGAACTTATTGAATCGGGAACAAGCTTATTATTCAAATTGATTAAATTGTTTAACATTCTGGAAACCAAAATCATAAGATCATTTATGTTACAATCCACAAAATCAATAGGTAAATACTTAAGGAATTTATCAGGGAGAGATTTAGACTTTTCAATTTTGATGTCAGTAGTTTTGACATAAGTTGATGGTTCATTATTCGTTTTCTGGTGGTCTGGAGTAGAAGCCTGGGACGTAACAGATGCCTGTGAACTTGTAGGTTTCGACTCTACTAATTTATTCAACAGTTTAGACTTTTTCCTCCGAAAAACCTTTGATGTCTTGTTCGAGTTGAATAAGTTAAAATTATTCAACAAATATTTGGAATATGGATCATGAGTGGAATTTTGACTGAATTGTATTGGAGATTTGTTCTTAATATATCTCCTTAAAAATGGATCTAGTTGTTCCGAAGCAGGATTTGGAGATTTTTCCATATTACTATTAACAGGAAAACGTAAATTATCAGTTTTAGATCTGGGAGACTTGGGGAAATATTGGTTGGACCTGCCTTGAGATTGTTTACTTCTATGGAGTTCCTTGTATTGTTTTAACTGCTGAGCACTGTTAGGTGATCTAGCAAAAACCGTATTAGGTGAAATGTCTGGTGTTTGGTTTGGGTATAAATTTCCTGATGACCCAGGAGATGCATGAGAAGCCAGTTGACGTCTCTGTGAAATGGTGGTTGTTTGAGTAAATTGTGAAGGAGGTGGTGGCTGAAGCGTAGTATTTTCAGGGGATAACTTGGGAGTTGTATGAGTTGAAGTTGACGTGGTAGACATAATTAACTAAGTCCCCAGACAACAATTCACTATACTAAATCACACCAATCTTTTTGTAAAAAGACCATAAAACCACTCAAACGAACACAAACTGTACGAGAGCCTGAAAGCAAACCAAATAGCAACTCACTGCAGATTTTATTAATGTTTGCAATTCTTGTAAGTCTATAAACGTTCAATGGTACCACCACTATCAACTAGTTGGATATATAAATCACTACTTAACGGTACAAAAGAAAAAAGAAAAAACGGTGCGTGTGTGTGTCAACCAATTGCTATGGTTCTACTTAAGTTTGTAAAATGGTGACAGGTATTGCTACTAGGGGAAGGACTTTGGAGGACCCTAATTGAGACACAGGTAATTAAACAGCAACGAGAAAAGTCTTGAAGAGAATAAGAGGACTGGGGTATTTATATAATGAGGAGTTGGTATGGATTATCTTGTCAGCAACCCTTTGAATTTCAGTGATAAGATAATAAAAAAACGTGGTTACCTTATAACCTGGGCGGTGCGTGCACGTTTTTGCAACCTCAATTAATATTATATTATATACGGTAAAAAGAAGAAATACTACAAACACATTAAAAATTTCATTGTCAGGCTAATCACTATTGCTCTGCTTCTCAGAAGAATTGAAAACAGTCCCGTCTTTTTCATCGGGAATTCCATCATTGTCAATATCTTTAGGTCCATAACTTAAGGTGTTTTCATCTAAGTTAGACCTTGGACCAACATAGAATTTGTGAGCATAAACAGCATAATAAATGCTTGCCAATAACATAGGTCCGAAATATACTACAACGGTCCAATTCATATCCTCTAAAGTCAAATCTGCACCTCTTGTATATGGGAAACATAAGATTGGAATCATCACGGTAACAAAAGCAATACTTATGAAACCTAATGGTCTTGACATTTTACCTAAATGGAATGGACCTCTTTTAAAGGTGTGGTAACTGTAAGTTACTTTGAATACAATTGGAGAAATGAACGATACAAATCCAGCAATACCACCAACTGAAAAGATAGCCCAGATAGCGGTGTCATTGGCAAACATTAATAATAAAAGTAATTGACCAATGAGCCAATTGATCCATACAGCATTAACAGGAGTATTGGTAAATCTATTAACTTTGGACCCAAATTTAGAGAAAAATGGAAATAATCCATCTCTGGAATAAGCATATGTGACTCTTGAAGCAGCTAACATACAAGATTCTCCCATGAAATAAGAAGCTACAATAGTCATAGCCACAGCTGCATTAGTAGTCTCTTTCTCTAATACTTGCACCAAATAAGAAACGAATGGTTGACCTAATCCTTGGGGATCAGCAGCAATTAAATCTATATCAACTAAAGTATAGGCCATGGCAAGCATAAACATGAAACCAATAACACCACCCCCTACAGCTGTCATAACAATAGCTTTTGGCACAGCATCAGCAGCATTTGAACATTCCTCTGATAAATGAAATGGCGAATCATAACCACTCATAGCCCAAATAACCCCTAAAAATGACATCAACATAGATATACCTGTGGGCCATTCAGCTTGATTATACAATCCCCAAGCTTTACTATTATCATTAAACTTAGGGATATCACTAAATTCAGTACCAGCAAATATGTCTTGACGTTTATTAGCAGCCAAAATTAAAATGAACACAATTGCCAAAAATAATAAATTAGAAATGGTACCTAAAGTATTAACTCTGGCTAACCATCTAGTTGGTAATGAAGCAATAAACGCATGACTAATTTGAATTCCTAAAGTTAAAGCATAAGATTGACCTACAGTAGGATGGAATGAAGCATGGTTAAAAGTCCCTAAAGCAAACATCAAACTGGCACCAGAATAATTAACAGAAGGAGAAGCTGTAATTTGACAGAGCCAGTTAGACCAACAAGTTAACCAAGTCATAAAAGGAGCAATTTTTGGAGGAGCTAATTGTGAAGTAGCATAAGGGGTTCCAGCACTGGTAGGGAATGCACTAGCAACTTCAGCCATAGATAAGGCAACACAAGTAATGAAAAAAATCGCTAATATCCAAGGGACTGGACTGGCACCAATAACCAATTGTTGATAATCTACACAAGCAGCAATGGAAGGTAATAACCCTAATACACTAAAACTGACAGCGAATACGGTCCACATATTGAATTCTCTCTTAAATTCTTGTTTATACCCTAAAGCCAAAATCATGGCTTCATCATTATCAATTTCATGGTCTACAGTGATAGTAACACCTTGATTAGATAGTATTGATTTAACATTTAAATCATCTACATTAACATTGGATGTAACCCCCTGTAACTCTGGGTCGGATGATTGCATACTGAATAAGTTTTTGTTTTCTCGTTGTTGTCATGCAAGATGATCAAGAGTTTTTATAGTAAGGGATTTCTTAAAAAATGTAGATCTTTTGGTACCTTTATCAGTCGCTGATAAGCGATGGGTGCCGAAGAAAAAAAAAATTGATATTAGAAAAAGAAAGTTCCTACGGGATGATAGAAATGCCATTTTCAGCACAAGAAGGTGCATTTTAGCGGAACCTAATAAACTTACATCACTACAGCAGGGGCTCATTTGGCCCTTTAACTCTCGTGTGGGGATATGAAGGATCTTAAGTTGTCAGCCATTGTCTGGTATCTACAATATGGGGGGAACGGCTTTAGCCCAAAGGAAAGAGAGTCAAGAGTCAAAGAGTGGATGAGGAAGTATAGGGTTGTTCTCAGAATTCATATGTTAGCATCCTCAGTATTGGCTAGATGCTTATCTCTATGGCCCATTCAAGATGATATGCTGAGAATCATCTGCCAATGAGAATGGCTGGCATAATCTTGAAGATAATATTTTTATCTGTTCCACTTACCTGTTTAGGAAAGCTGGTATCAACTCCTCACTATGTGTTGGTTTATTGCTTTATGGGAATGCCACAGGTTTTGTTTCCGCCATCGTTGTTCATCCAGCTTTATTGTCTGCACGAACTACTTTTCCACTACCTTCTGTGTCGTCTGTCAGCTTCTTGTTTGAAAACTGTTATTGTGGTTAACAGAGAAAACGCTTGCACTTTCTGTTTGAGGAAAGTATTACAGATCCAGACCTCTTACCTCTTAAATACGCTAAGAAGTACTTGGGCTTAAAATTTAGCGCTAAATCCAAATTGTGGGGCTGGTTACGTACTTATTCTTTTTAGAATAGACAACATATACAAGTGTATGCCGGTATGGGTGTAGAAAAAATTGGTTGCAAATATTCCACGTGATTTTCACGTGATCGCGATCACCTTGTAAAAAACACTTGTAGTTATTTCAACATACAATAAATCGCTACATTACACCATGAAAATATCATGGACGCCACTAATCTTTCTATTGACTGTAAATATTGGGGCATATCTATTGTTCCTAAAAGGGTTTTTTCCTTCTAAAAAGATTTTCCCAGGATTTAATGACCAATTTATTATCCCCAATGAGCCTCCGAAGTTTGATAAAATCGTGTTTATGGTAGTAGATGCTCTACGAGCCGACTTCTTGTTCAGCGAAAAGTCTGAGTTCAAATTTATTCATCAATTGATTAATGATAATCATGCAATACCGTTTACTGGTCATTCCAATCCTCCAACTGTAACATTGCCGAGGCTAAAAGGTATCACTCTAGGTACTACTCCAAATTTTTTGGATGCTATTTTAAATATAGCCGATGATAAAGACACAAGCCAAGGATTGTTGGCCCAGGATAATTGGCTCCATCAGTTTAAATATAGAGATCCCAAGAGTCCAAAGTCTTTACGGTTTTATGGTGACGACACGTGGTTAAAGTTATTTCCTGACTTCTTTGATAAAACTGATGGGACAAATTCTTTTTTTGTGAATGACTTCTACGAAGTAGATAAGAATGTTACCAGACATTTGGATGAAGAATTAAGTGAAAGCAGCTTGTGGGATGGCCTTTTCTTACATTATTTGGGCTTAGATCATATTGGACATAAGACTGGTCCTGAGTCTTCCTTTATGAAATCGAAACAACAAGAAATGGACCACATCATTGAAACTATCTACACCTTTTTATACAAAGAGTCTCCCAAGCATAAGAATAGTTTATTTGTTGTCATGGGTGATCATGGAATGAATGAGATTGGTAACCATGGAGGTTCTTCTCTGGGTGAGACTAATGCTGGTTTAGTTTTTATTTCTCCAAAATTTTCAAACCTAAACTTGTCCTTGACTGCTCCTTTACCAACCTCTCCTGATTACGAGTATTATTACAAAATTAATCAAATTGATCTTATTCCTAGTTTGTCTTTATTGTTGAACTTTCCCATACCGAAAAATAATTTGGGTGTTACTATTAAACAGTTCCTAGCACTATATAATCCTGCTAAGCATCATCAAATTATTTGGCAGAATTGTCAACAGTTCTTCCAACTATTTAAGTTAAATAATGCTGAAAGTAAAGAATTTGATCTGACTTTCAATGAGTTGTCTACTGTATCTGATGACTATGCGTTTTTATCTGAGGTGCAAGATTATTTAATAAAGACATCATCCAGCTATAACTATTCCAATATTTACCCAGCTATCATCCTAATGATTGTCTGTACCATTTCCATTACTTGTTATTTCAACTATTATCATTATCATGAAACAATAACTGATTTTAAATATGTTGTTGGTTATCAGGTACTTATGGTTATTTATTCGCTTAGTTTCCACGGTTCTTCTTTGATTGAGGAAGAACATCACATCTGGTGGGTCTTTATTCTCATTTTCTTATTTCATTTTATGTCTATTTTGAACTTTAAGAATTTTCCACAGTTTACCATAATATTGGTTTGTTTGAGACTCATAAAAAGTTGGGCAAACACTGGACAAAAATTTAATAATTATTATACATTGTCTAACTTTTTAACAGAAAACCCATCTCTATTATGGGTTTTAATATTTATTACTTATGTAACTAATGGGTTACTCATTTACTTCCAAGGATCTATTAGACACGATTTCAATCTACTGATTGATTCCAAGACTTATAACAGATCTTACTTTAATAATGACTTCAACAATGTGCTTGCATTCATCTCGATATGCATGATTGTGTCTGTTTCCTTCACTTTCAAATTACTACAGGGTTATTTAGATGGTTATGTAGTTCCAGACTGGTTAACACGATATATTGACTGGAATTTTGTCACCTTCAACATTACTGACCCTACGAATAAATCTGCGGTATCTGGTTTATTGATCGACCTCTCAAATTATGCATTGAAGGGAACGATACTGTTGATAACTTTGAGAATAGTCCTTCGATTTATTAGAGAGTTTCGTATTGGGTTCTTGACTGATTTGGTGAATTTATTGACTCTATTCTTGATCAACCAAACGAAAATAGAGTTGATTCCAATGTTCCTAGTGTTTCAGATTATCAAATTCAACTTGAGCAATATCCTTGTTAGTCAAGAGGTATTCTTTAAGCAGGCTGATAAGTTGGTATTGATATTATCGAGTTTCAATTTACTTATTTCTAATTTGTGCTTTTTCTCAATGGGAGGAACCAACCTGTTGGCAACTGTTGACCTATCAAATAGCTATAATGGTGTTGGATCATATGAAATAGAGAAAGTCAGCTTATTGACTTTTATTTCAAACTTCAATGGAGCCATATTTTGGTCTTTAGCTTGTCTTCAATTAATCTTTGAAAGCAACATAGTTAACTTTAACATTTCCAACTATAGCAATGACCTAATTTTCATCCCAAACTTGAAACCCAAAATTTTGAATTTTAAACTAACATACATCTTGTTATTCTATTCCATAAGTGGGCTTAACCTAGTATTATCTTGTTTCAATTTAAGGTTTCATTTATTTATTTGGACTGTGTTCTCTCCCAAATTGTTGTATTTTGGTGTATGGTTTGTTTTGGTTACTGTGCTAGTTGAGTTTTTCTTGCTGGGTATTTTATTATTGGTATCTTAAATAATTTACATAGATTTAATGAAACTGTATACGCTATATACAAGTACATAGGCCTATTGTAATAATTGATCTCTGTAATGAGGTTGGAAATTGATATGCTTAGCTGATCTTCTATCGTTTATATCTGCTCTCTTTAATTCTCTGTTCCAAGCTCTCTTCTGCACATTATATTCTTTTTTATCTTTCACGTTCAACAAGTGCCTATCTTCTGCGGCTATTAAAGTTCCCTGTCCTTCAGTTAATTCTCTTTCAGGTGGTAAGTTTTGCCTATAGTACCTTTGTAAACTTCTATGACCTAAAACTTTACCACTAGGCAATATTAACTCGTGTCCGTCCTGTATTATAGCTCTTCGGTTATCAGAATCCAATTCTTCGTCACTATCTTCTTCGTCTCCCGAGACATCTTCCCAATCATCATTGTTAACTTCTTCTGTGTCCTCAGCCTTCACATAATCATCATAACTGGAAGTAAAATCGTAAAATTCCGATATCTCTAACTTTTCATCTTCAGTCTCATACGGGATTCTCATGTGTCTTTTAATATTCATATGGTCTCTAACAGCCTCAAGGTTCTTACCTTGGTATGAGCAGCATAAACAAACATTTCCAAACCCAATTTTTTCAGCTAGGTACTTGAATAAGCCCTCTTTATCGATTAAGTATTTGCTTTCCGGGACGTATAATCCATGCCTAGTGAACATGTGATGGATATTTTCGTCGATGCTATCAAACAGTGCTTGCTGTTTAGGTTTACAAAATAAGCAGGTAGTTATCGGTATTTCTACTCTATTGTTGATCTTCTCTTGTATCAACTGTTCCTCTTGCTCCTCTACTGACAAATTTTTTATTTGGTCGGCGGCATCATCGATGTTATTAATAGATCCAGATTCTTCTGTTGCCTTAATGTTCTCTTGATCACCCAATATTTTGTTATTTGCTTCCTGATTCATAGCCCTTCTAGCTGTTTCCAATATTTGCCTCTTCTGATCAAGAATAGCTTCTTTCTTTCTTCTTCTTTCTTCCTTCTTATTGGTTTTTCCATCTCCATCTTGACCACTCTCTTTGATTAATGCTACTTTAGAGTTAAATGATTGCTCATCGATAGGAGGTAACTGGGCCACTCTTCTTTTCAAGTTGTATCTATGCCATTCTCCCTTCATATGCTCCCTCTGGTTCTGGGCATCTCCAAATGCCAAATTACATGAATTACAAGTATACGACATCTCTTAATAATGTTACTAAGCTTCAGCTTTTTTTTTTTCTTTTGAGATGAGCAGGAGATGAGATGTCGCAATCACCAAAAAAAAAAGCCTGTAAAGCAGACAATCAAGCTCTTTCTTAGTAACGATGTCAGCAAAAAAACAATTCCAAGAGCAAGTAATCCCTGATGTAGTGAAAGCTATTAGGGCCGCTAGTGGATTGAAATCTCAGGATATTGAATTCCATAAAACTATCGAGCCTGAATTATCTGCCAGAGCTAATCGAACTTCGAAAGATTTGATTAACATAGCCAATGATATAATAGAGTCTGTGTCGAACGAAAATAACGAATTGGTTGTAGAGAACGACGAAAAGCTCCAAGGATCTAACTGGAAAAAAATTTCAAATACAGTCGACACTCTATTCGAAAGAATGGATATACTTTTTGACGAGGTGGATCATCAGAGGTCTAGTAATCACGGTGATGAGCTTAAATCTTTTACATATTTGGAATCATCTAATAACGTGACCAAGGATGATAGTAGATCTATAGCAAAGAAGATGGAGAAGCCTCAGATTAGTTTTAAAACCCCTATAGATAACTCAGAAATGAGCCCTTTTAAACCAAAATTGACTTCGAAGCCCAATAGCTTAAAACCTTTTGAGGATTCAGTGCAATTAATTCAACCTGGTAAGCTAGGAGATACTGATACTGATGGAGAATTGATTGATCCTCCATATCACCCACATCCCTATGAATATGAGATCGATAATCAACCTTTCCCGGAGTCAATATTGCAGGAAACTGATGTTATTTCACCAAAACCTTTTGATTCTACTGCTGCAGAATGGATCGACAAACCTAATCAAGTTGATAAATTGATCGATGAGTTATCTGGTCTGACTGAAATTGCCGTCGATTTAGAACATCATGATTATAGATCTTACTATGGTTTGGTATGCTTGATGCAAATTTCTAATAGAGAGAAGGACTGGATCGTAGATACCTTGGCATTAAGAGACGATTTACATAAATTAAACATCATCTTCACTAATCCTAATATCATCAAGGTTTTCCATGGTGCGTTTATGGATATCATATGGTTACAAAGAGATTTGGGTTTATACATAGTGTCATTGTTTGATACCTATCATGCATCAAGGAAATTGGGTTTCCCTAAATTTTCATTGGCATATCTATTAGAGACCTTTGCCCACTTTAAGACTTCAAAGAAATACCAGTTAGCTGACTGGAGAATAAGACCATTATCTCCAGCTATGTTGGCGTATGCCAGATCTGATACTCACTTCTTGCTTAGCATATTTGACCAGTTGAAAAACAAATTAATAAAGTCCAACAATAACAAATTGCAAGAAGTATTATATGAATCCAGACAAGTTGCCAAAAGAAGATTTGAGTACACTAAGTTTAGGCCCTTAAATACTCCGGGCTCTAATCTAGTTACCTGCCCTGTTATGGCTTCTAATCCAAATGAGCCCTACCTATCAATCGTAATACAATTCAATATTCCTTATCATATTAGACCTGTGGTCGAAGTATTGTATAATTGGAGAGATCAGATGGCCAAAGAATTAGATGAATCAGTTAGATATGTTATGTCAAATCAAGCTTTGGCTCTATTGGCTACCTTATCAAGACCTGTTGATGCTAAAAAGGTATTGAGTATCCAGACTTACTTATCAGAACCAATAAGAAATCATTGTCAAGAATTAGCTGATTTGATAAACGATACATTGAATGAATTAGAGAAAAATGACTGGGAACTAACCCATAAAGTGAGCAATAATGCAAGTTTAAAAGCCGATGACTTAACACCCAAAGCACTTGATTTAAAGAATCAGATACTAGAGCAAATCTACATGGATAATATTGACCTATTGGGTAATGGTTCGAGTCATAATTTGAACAAGGCATCAATTATTTTCACGGATTCGAAATCTGATTGTTTAGGAGTCAGTTTTTCTAACAATTCCTGTAAGAAAATTCCTCTTGACGATCTCAATAAAAGAGTCTCAAGAAAGCAAAAGCAATTTGAAAAATTGGGTCAGACCTATTCTTTACCAATTCCTGTTTCAGATACTATTCCCAAAATGGCTGCTGATACTACGCTTCAAGATTCGACCACTGATAAGGCTGCAGAGCCAAAAACAGAGGAGCCACAACAACCAGAAGATAAGAATGAAATTATTACCCTCCGCAAATCAAAAAAGCAAAAGAAAAATAAGAGGTCCCACAATCAAGAAGAAACAGAGGCTTTTGATTATAGTAGTACTAAAAGCATTATGAAACCCCAAGAAGAAGAACCTTCTCGGAAAAAGAAAAAGACCTTCAATCCATACTCAAACAGCGGTAGCGGTCCCAAGCCAGCGAAACAAAGTAAAAATATCCGTAGTGGTAGATCGGGTACCTTCAAGAAATGATTATTTAGATATATAGTTTAGCATTTAATATTCATGATTACGCAAAAGCAATGATAATCTAATTATTCCCCGTTGGAACTCTTTCTCTTAATGTGATTTTTCTGAACGGAAAAATCGTGAAATTTGCAACAAGTAATATCTTTTCGCAGTCTTCAGTGTAAGCAAAAAATTTAGTCAGTAAATATTAGTACGTAACGAAAAGGTTCCTGGTGCTAATAAATACTTTTGATCATCTCGTACATTTTTGTACAATTCAAGTGCTCGTCAATTATCGAATGGAACAAAAAAAAGGCACAACTACTGTGACCTCATATTTGATGATATTGCGTTTTAGATTTTTAACCCTCAGCGACGATAAAGAGCTTTAATTTAGCATAGTGGAAGATTTACTTGGGACAAGGAGAGGATAGCAGAGTCAACGGGTCACCTTGACGTCGCCTAGGCGAAGAACCGAAAGCTGACAAGAGGATACGGCAAAGAATTCTGCGAAGCAAGTATATAGAATAATAATTCGTATTTTTCCTAAGTGTACAGAATTAGCGATATAGTTAGCTATCGTCATTGTCTGATAGAGGTTCTATATCGATATTTTTGCCGCCAAGTATTAATTGCGCTTTTATATCATGGTGCTCGCGACATTAACACTTCAATTTTTGATAACAGAGATTATGAAAAGCGTATAGTAATCACAAAATTGTCAGCCTATACATAGTTACCCAAGAGCTGATCAAATTACCCCACAATACTCGATATAGATTCTGGTTGATTGATTTTCTTTTTCAGTTTTTTTTTTTCATGTTAATTCCAAACCCGATCGGATGGGATATGGCTTTTTTTGCGTGTATGATGAACCGTTTGATTGGTTCACGTCATATTTTATCCAAGTGCCTATCTGGCGCAGAGTCTTAGGGCCGATCCTTATCGAGCGATATCAATAGCGGAATTTCCCCATTAAGCAATAGATCGCGCTATAGTTTAGCCTTTCGGTAATATAAAAGAACGAAGGAATCATGGAGCCTTGATAAAACATCAAAAATGGAAATGAAGGACAATGTCTCTGTTGATGCAGTTTCTGTGGAATTCGACACCAAGTTAGAGAAGAGGTTTAATATCTGGAGCACTTCAGCGTTACAGTTTTCCTTGATTTGTTCATCACTAGCAATCGGTACCTTTTTAAGTACTGTTATTGGAGTTGGTGGATCACCAGTATTAATTTATGGATTTATCTTGGCTGTTACTTTTGATTTATTGATATGCTATAGTTTAGCTGAAATTGCAAGTGCATATCCCCATTCTTCAGCTCAAGTTCATTGGACTTATGTATTGGCACCGGAAAGATTTAAAAGAGTAGGTAGCTTCATTGTCGGTATCTTGAGTTGTGCTGGTTGGATTTTTGCATGCTTTAGTTCTACTTATGTTGCCGCTAGCTTTGTGTTCTCTTTAGTGAATATTTACATACCTGATTTTATTCCGACAAGCTGGCAATTTTATTTGACATATTGTGCCATAGTGTTAACTGGATTTGCTATTAATGCATTAACCGTTTTTTTGATCCCAATCATCACTAACTCCTTAGTTGCCATCATCAATATTGGAACCTTGTTTATATTAATTACTTTGTTAGTGAAGACAAACCCAAAACAATCTGCTTCATTCGTATTCAAGGATATTATCAATGAAACAGGGTGGGACTCTAGTGGCCTCGTTTTTTTCTTAGGTCTTCTTCCATCCATTGCTTCTATAACTTTATATGATGGAGCATGTCATATGACAGATGAAATCAATAACCCAGAAAGAAATATCCCTCTTGTTATGGTTATAGCAAATACTTCGTCAGCAATTCTTGCATTTATTTCTGCGATTATCTATATGTTTTGCGTTGTTGATGTGTCGGCGTTATCAAATCCAATTGCAGGACAACCCATAGTCCAATTAATGCTAGATTCTTTTAAATCAGATGCTTTGACGACCATCGGGGTTGTTATATTAGTATTAACCTTTATCGGGTCGTCATATACTTATTATACAACTACTTCAAGGCTATTTTGGTCATTTGCAAGGTCTAACGGATTACCGTTTGGTGACTTTTTTGGAAAGGTTAATAACACATTGAAGGTTCCGTTAAACGCTTTATGTCTAATTACTGCCATATGCTTGATTTTAGGTTTGATTATCTTGGGATCTTCTTCAGCTTTAAGTGCAGTATTGGGATCTGCAATGGTGTGCATTAATTTGTCATACATCTTCCCTATAGTATCATTGTTGCTTCGTACCCACGCATCCCAGGAACCTAAAAAGAGGTTCAGTTCTGACCAATGTACTACGGTTAAACCGGTATTAAATCCCAAAACATCTTTACCTTATTTTCACTTGGGGAAATTTGGAGTGATCTTCAATTTTGCCTCTGTATTCTGGGCTTGCTTTATAATGGTATGGCTCAATTTTCCTTTATTCCAACCAGTTGATTCGAGTAACATGAATTATGCCTGTGTTGTACTAGGAATTACATGCTTTATTGGAATTATTTTCTGGTTCTTCAACGCTAAAAAAAGATATACTCATAGTATCACGTCAAAACATGAGCTTTAATATCAAGGCTATTTATATATTTGATTAATTCTTCAACCAAGCATATATATACCAATACAAACCTATACTTAATCTGCCAACTCAAGGAGGATGAGGCACTACCGTAAAAAAAAAGCAGGGTAAAGATAAAAATTGGAATAATGCACAGACTGTAACTTTGTGATCATATTTATAGTTAACTTCGTATAAATATCAGAATTTTCCATGGCTCAGAACATATCGGCATTGGATATATTTTAAACCGAATGCCCGAGTTTAAGATATATAACATATCACTGTACTACAAATGTATCAAGGTTATAATTAATTCTCAAATGTCTGAAGTAAGAACATTGTAACAATTCTTTGACATGTTGCCAGAAACAGGTATGACATACTCAATTCCATGAAAACCAGAGTTCAGCGCTACATTTGTAAAAAGGGTATCACCATTGACAAGACTGGTGACCATCTTTTATTTCTTCCCATTGTAAAACAAATCAAATTCTCCAACCATGTTCTAGCTATCTTAATCCAAAATGACCATCTCAAAAGCCTTTATTAACATTCGGTGAAAATTGTTAAAAACCTTTCAGAATTTATTTTGTACAAACAAAAAAACAAGGAAACGACATTATGTTGAATTAACTTTCTTACTCTCCCTTTTTTCTCTTGAGCATGGATGATACGAATGCGCTGAATATAACCAACTGGGATCAGGGCTTACATGCTGCCTTGTTAATACTTTTAACAAAAGTCGGATTCCCCTTCGGACAGATAATTGTTTGAACAGATAACTGTCAAGATTAGACATCCCAATTACTTCAGACAATCGTTTAATGTTTAGCCAATTATATTGCAAACATGTTGTCTACTGGTAAGATATTGCATATCAGTGTCAGAAAGGCGTTTTCCTGCATTTCTTTATGGTATTAACGATATTCTCGGTTATATGATTATTTTTCGTCACCATGATTGTAGGATTTACAGCCCTAAATCTGATAACACGAATTTTCCAAATCGACACCAAAAATCTTTATGAACTACTATCTAACTTTTTGGAATACCTTTTTAGCAAGGGTTTATCAACAAATTTCTAACCCATATTCCAACAGGGAGGCAAAGGCGGGGGTCTAATCCATGTACTCCAGAACAAACCATGAGTCCAATTTGAGCAATTACCACACGTAACCAAACAGCTCCTAACTAAGGGGTAATGGTTAATCAATGGTAACAAAGAACCCCTTCTCTCTCAAATAATGAGGTCTTCTTCTGGATGTCACAATCCTACACACAGAAAAGTAAGTTATGGGGGAATGAAACTTCCACTCCATTATCCTATTACGCATAGCAGATCAACAAGGATCGGAACTCCAATGATAGTATGACCTCATAAGCATACAAAAAACAAAGTATATGAAGAACCCGCTACCAATGTCAGTGTCTGAAGAGTCTTCCAAAGCTTCCTTTGGAAATCCATCAACATCTGAATAGAGCAAATGTTACCTTCCTGTAAGTCATGGTTAGCAAAACGGAAACTGATGAATCAATAAATCTATCTCGAACAAAGATCGATTTTGGATCTCCTTTTAAATGAACTATCCTATGACACATTAAATGTTTACAACTGAACACACTTTTTCTCTGTTATGTCTGAGGCATTAACATTATCTGAGTAGATTCAACCTTTCATAAGCTTATTTCAGGAGTTTCTAAGATGAAATCAAACCAAATGTTTATTTTCAATAAACATGCTTGTTAGAAATCTATTACTGTTAGTCAGTACACCTCCTTGTTGGTGTTAGGGCATAAAATATGATTGTTGCTATGGAAACTTGTAATGATCCAGCCGGTTCGAATTTTCTTCGTTTATTGACTTCAGTAACTGAATTCAACAGTACGACCGATGATCTAGATATCTACTTGTTGAACCCTTTATCATAGGAGTACGACAGCGGTAAATCAATATGTAACCAGGTGAGTCATATGGTGCTTTAGAATACTCAGATGGGTCTACACTCTTCCTAAACCATCCTTAATAAACTTCAACAGAACACATCGGTCTCATCTCGATAGCCAGGCAATACTACTAACAACTTCAATATACATCGACCTACCTTACGACCGATGAAGCTTGTACATATTCACTTTGTATGCCAATTCTACTGAATGCTACTTGGCCCAGTAATTCTGGTTGAGAAATAGAAGTGATGCATTCCGTTCTGTTGTGGTGTAAATAACCTCCAACGATACTTTCAAAATTTGAAGAACTTGCTCTCTTCTTGACGCTCGAAAGCCTTTAGCCGGAGGATGGAGTTTCTTTTCCTTTCAAATTTTAAGTTCATGAAGAGTTTTGTTCTTAAACCTTATTGAAAGTGGTTCAAGACTTTTTTACACAAGAAGAGTTCCAGTTTGCTTATGAGGACTAAGTCAGATAGGAGGGTGCACTGATGGGAGTGATGGTATAACCCTTAACAGTGTATCCTATGATAAGGTGTCTATCGCGGGCGTTGTATAAATAGGGACTCCATACTGTAACTATTTGCTGTCTAAACCCCAATTCACCTTACTGGAGCCATGCACAATCTTCTTGTTAGAGGTGATTCAAGAAGAGTGTAGAGCTGTCTGAAATATGCCAGGACTATTATTATATACGAATTGTTCCTATGATGTTTACCCAAGTAGTGTATAAATAGAGTTGACATTACAGTTGACATTACAACAACAAAATGACGAAAGAGAATAACTCGAAGAAATTGTAAATTTCCGATCTTCAATTCATCTTAGGTATTCCTGTTGATAAATCTTTTGACACTTTACGAGAAGTTCATCAGTTGGGTAAACACAATCAATATGTAGCAAGATTGGGGTGATATGGAGCTCTACTCTCCTCTTGAATCGCCCTCAACAAGCTTCAACATATTGTTGTATCTGCTTGATATTGGTTTCATGAAAACGTATATATCTGAAAGTCACTTGTTAAGATGATTCTGCGATGTCTTTTGCTCCGGGACCAAGGACATAATATAAGACTTTGTTTGACTCTCTGCCACTATATAAAGAAGGAGATGTAATGCTATCCTTCCACTGTCCAAGAAAGCGTTTTGACAGAGGAGAACAAATACACACAGGTACTAGCCAATAACACACTTACTTATATAAAGCTTTTGTTGGGGCTAGGCAAACTTGCTAATTCAATGCAACAAACATACCAGTCGGTTAAAAACTATGGAAGTAAGCCGTAACTGACGTGAACGCTTCATTAAGTGGTCGTTCTCTTAGTGACATGCAGATTGCTAACAAGGTGAAATAAATGAACCCTCCGTGGAAGTCCGTCTTGTTGAATTATTTGCACTCCCTATTTCCTACGTGAATAGAGTGCAAAGTATACAAGCTGCTGTATAACGATACTAAGCGAACTGATATTAGGATAAAGTCAGGAAATATCTGTTTTCACGTAACGTTGCAAATCTGCAATGTTCTGCTCTTAGTTTGCTCTTAATTTTAAAAATTGGCCCTCAGCTGTGGCGCGCATTGTGCTCATGTATATGCTGAGGGATTGATTATATTTCTTGCTTTTTTGGGGTAATGATGTAAAATAATATCCAAAAAGGGAATGGATTACCGTTTTACTAATCCTAATTCAATATATGATTAATGATTAACTAATGGCAAGATTATTGCTGACGGTACAAAGTTATGTATGGACAGGGATTCTACACTAATAGTAGCAATGCTCAGGTATGTTTAAGGTGAGTGGGATGTCGGGCTCGATTTAATGAGCGATAAGAAAAATTCAGTCAAATTTATTATACATTAGTTCACCATTCCAGTGAGTGATTATTTTATCGTTTGAGTACATCTACAAAAGCAGGCCAGGGACTCTAAGCATGGTCATGGCCACTTGTAGATCCATGAGTAGTAATATTCCCTTGCTCCTTGAGTATGTGTTGTCTTAACTCTCTCATTTCTCATTTTAGCTAAGTGATCAACTTCTGGCTTAAATAATTGCGATTTTCCTATTCCTGCTTGGTTGTTGAAAGTACGCAGAATGTAGCCCGTGATATCATATGTCTATGTTTCTTGTTCTCTGCTGAAAATGTTCAGTCTTTCATTAAAATCCTGAAGAAACTGTACCTTTGTGAATTAGTACGGATAATTCCCCAGGATCCTGCTTAAAATGTCATACCCTCTTGCCAATTCTGGTGGTCCTTACAGATTCAGTTTCAGTGGTCGAAAAAAATAGGTAGGTTCTCTACATTCATCTTATTAATGACGTACCGAATTTGGCACATCAGCCAAAGAGGGATTTTCTATCCTTCTCTACTACCACTAATTGTAATCTAATGTATAGCAGTTCTAAATGTTAGTTCATCCCGAATACCTGAATACCTTCCTGGTAGCATTTAATTGTCCTTCTTAGGCTATGGAATATTCTTCATAGCAGATTAGTATGATAGGCAACATCTGGACATAAGCTATTAGTGGCAGCTAGACTTTTTTTTAAAAATGCCTTACCGTTCTCCTAGGTTCTAGCTTGAATGAGTAGTAAATCATCCTATACAGCCCAGAATATCCTTTGTAGGTTCCACTAGCTCGAAAAAATGATTTTGCAACAATTAGTGGAAATCCCTACTACACCATACAAGAAAAATACCAGAGATTTGTCGGCCACTTATTCGTGCTTCATTGTGTCGTCTCCTAATAGAGAGGTGCTTTTCTCTTTGCAATTGTTCTAGTCTTTGACTGACATGAGATTTTTACTGCAATTTTATCTACTAGTTTTATTTTCATGATCGTTGATCACAATGTGAAACCCAAATATCATAGAATCTTCTAATCAAAACTCATTTTGCGCTTTCCAATTGAGTGAGTGGCTCTTCAAATATGTTTCTTTTCTCCTAGCCACTGCTTATCTATTCCCTACAACAGCACTAATTGTTTGAATAATTTTGCTCATACAAGCTCATCAAGTTGTCTGTTATGACAAGCTGATATCCGCCACTAATCATCCGGTGCATAGCCAAGCAGTTGAACCAGAATTTCCTAAATCCTTGAAGCCCAAACATCCCTTTTTAAGGGATATTTTCCAGCCCTTTGTTGTTGCTAGTAGGAGTCGATCCGGGTAGTAGCATCTCCTTTGTTAGTGGTGCTGGAAATTTTTCCATTCAGCGGTAAAAGCAAACAAAGTGCCATTTAATTCATACCTACCAGTTTTATCAAGCTCACTATATAACTATTCCAGTTCTTAATTGAGTCCTCTAGTAATTTTTGGTCGTTCTTGGGCCTTTAACAATAAAGCATTGGGAAGCTTGCCTAGGGATGATGGGGAAGATCTTTCGGTTTCTGTACATAAGCAACTTATATCACTCTTATTTCTTTTTGTGAGATGAAGAAAGGTAAAGGGGGGGATTAACACCAGGATCGAAAACACAAAAACGAAAGAACGGGATTGAACGGGAATTATTATTATTTATTGTCTTTAGTTACTACTTGTGTTTTCCTATTCGATGAAAAAAATGTGTTTTGGGCAATTTGCAGCAAGATATTCAAATGGGAAAGACACGACTGATAAATCACAGGTGCTTTACTCTCTATGGCATTTTTTTTTTTTTGGGTTTATTCTTCAGCATTAGCAGTTGAATGGGTTGGTTCGCCGTGGTTCAAAAATAAAAACACATTCCATAAAAACTTTCAAAGATATCTTGACATTAGTCGCAAAGAGGATGATTATCAGTTTTGTATAAATTAGACCGTGGTATATTCGGTGAACGTATGACGATTGAAGTGTATCTTAATGGGAAAGAATAGCATTGAATTAAGACTATACTGTGAACTATAGATAGAAAACCCTTAATTGACACCCGTCACCACATAAGTTGAAATTTCTTTTTATGAATATGATTCCATAGAAAGCGTTTCAATTTATCTGCCTACTCCAATGTACAGACAAATACAAACCAATGCATAGATAAGGTGTATAAACTTTGTAAAAACATTTGAAATTGGAAAACTTGTTATTCTTGGTTGTATAATTTTCTAATACATCCGAAAATTTTAGCTAGCTTGAATCGAGCAGAAAACAACTTAATGGTGACAAACCGGGGTAAACTGGTAAGCATAGAAGCAAAAGTTGATCCTCTACCTCTATAATAATTGAGTTTACCAAGCTTGCTAGCTTCAAAGTCACGGACGACTTTTCTGGCATAGACTTCTGGCTCCATTGGCATACTCTTCTTCACCATGTTACTCCTAGCTTCAATTACATCTTCAATTCCTTCTACATTATAATACGAATGCTGTCCAATTACCAATGGATCTGAAATAGGGGTGCTAACTGCTCCAGTGATGAAGTTATTAACTTTCACCCCAAAAGGTTCTAATTCAATTGCCAACGTGTTGGCATAAGCATGGAGGGCCGCTTTACTGCTAGAATAAATTGAAGAAAATGGAATAGGAGAAAACCCGGCAACAGATCCTGTAAATCCAATGGTTCCCTTCGCTTTAATCAAATAAGGAACCAATTCTCTGGTGAGTCTTATCTGACCAAAGACGTTTACTTGAAAACAATGTTCTACCTTTTCGTCCGTAGCTTCAAAAGAGACTGTGGTACTTGGGACCCCAGCATTATTGAAAAGATACCTCACCTGACCATCATATTCAGATTCAATTAATCTAACCAAATTTTTCACTGATTCTGGCGAAGTTACATCTAAAGAAACGAGTCTAACCCCATAAGGCTCCAATTCTTTCATGGGTCCTAACCTTCTAGCCCCTGCAACGACATTGTAACCCTTTAAGGCAAATTCCTTAGCTGTAGCAAATCCAATTCCGGATGAAGCACCTGTTACAATTACTGTCTTCGACATATTCCTGTCTATTTCAAGCAATATATATTTCAAGCAATATACCCACCTTGCGAATCTACAATAAAAGCGGGGGAGGAGGGCTCAGTGCACTGTTTGAAAAATGGTTAACCTGAGTGAGATAAATAGAGCCTAAACATACTTCATTTTTAACTAGTTGTTTCTGAATATTCTCATGACAGAGTTGTAAGGTGATCGGTTTTGTCATTTATCTTTTGGTATTCATGGCTTATCCAATGAAGGAACGAATCAAGTCTAGTGAGGACCACAGAATAATCTCTAACTGCACAGCTATTGTTGGTTTTCTTTAAACATTCGATACTACAGTAAAATGTGGCTAGCTTTTTCCTTGAAACCGGATTGTAAGAGACGATCAATGTGGCTATATTATGGCGCTAGTTAGTTTTATCCTCTGTGGCACACAAGGAAAAAGTGACTTAGGTGACCAATATAAGGTTTGAAAGAATCGGATATCCTTGAATTTCAGTAGAAATAATATATTAACTATGAAACAACCAATTCCCCGATGTAATTGAAGTCCCCTAATATTTTAACTGGTAGTGTATGACTCGGTTACGTCTATGGGCTCCAAATGACATCACAATGTTTCATTACACATGGCTATAGATAAAAGCAAGAAATAAGAATTAACTCAGTCAGCAATCTTTAGTTAGTTCTATTATGCACGAAATAATGGTTGTAAATATATACAGATCAATTAGTCTAATAAAAAAATTTCATTCTTGTCAAAAGTAGGTTGTAATTTTTGCAACAATCACAAAACTGCGAAATGTGGTTGCAAAACGGAACAGTTGGTAACTACAGCACTAACAAGAGCATAGGAAGGAACAAATGGGATAATAAATAATTCACATCCATATCCTTAGCTAAAGAAAGTAAATCATAGAAAAGTAGTAAGAAACAAGGTCATCGGAAATCGAGATCATCCTAATTGTATATTAAGTACATAACTAGATTATTAGATAGACAAGAAAGACAGTCAAAATGAAGAACAAAGTTTTCATGATTAAAGGTCCTGCTGCAAGCTACTAATCAAAATAGGTACGGGAGATGTAAATAGCGATGATGGAGACAACGAATGCTTATGCCAACGGATAGCAAATAGTAAATAACAGATAACAAATAATGAATGTACAAAGGTAAATGCGGAAGAGGCGAAATACACAATAATAAAGAATTGAGGATAATATATTAACTAGTATACATAATAAGGAAGGAAATAATAAAAATACACTTAATAAGACAAATTAATAAACACACGGCTAAATTTAGTTAGCAGCAGAAGAGTATTTAGTAACAGCTCTAGTACCTTCAGAAACAGCATGTTTAGCTAATTCACCTGGTAAGATTAATCTAACAGCAGTTTGGATTTCTCTGGCAGAAATAGTAGATTTCTTGTTGTAAGCAGCTAATTTAGAAGCTTCTCCAGCAATTCTTTCAAAAATGTCATTAACAAATGAGTTCATAATAGACATAGCTTTTTGAGAAATACCAGTGTCTGGGTGAGTTTGTTTTAAGACCTTGTAAATGTAAGAGGAGTAAGTCTCTTTTCTGGTCTTGGTTCTCTTTTTAGCATCACCAGAGGCAGTCTTTTTAGCAGCTGGTTTCTTTTCAGCTGGAGCTTTGGAGGCAGGTTTCTTTTCAGCTTTTGGGGCCATTTTTAGTTATTCAGTAATAGTACAAATA
Organism: Yamadazyma oceani; assembly: GCA_030569555.1. Classification (NCBI taxonomy): domain Eukaryota; kingdom Fungi; phylum Ascomycota; class Pichiomycetes; order Serinales; family Debaryomycetaceae; genus Yamadazyma; species Yamadazyma oceani. Next base: position 16,954 of record JAJMLF010000013.1, on the reverse strand, counting down.
GAAAGAAAAAAGGGAAAAGAAAAGAAAAACAACAAGAGGAAATTATGAAGAAACTGTGTCGAATTTATATTCAATCCAATTCCAATTCCAATTCATCCAATCTATTACCTTGTACACAAACAATTCAAATCGTGACTGTTTACGTGACAAGATTTTCTACGCCCACTGAGTTTATTTCGGCATGGCGCTGCATCACAATCTCACGAAGGGACAACATTTACTCGCTCATTCCAAAAACTACTCGTAGATGGTTGCAAGTGAACGCGCGACACCTTATTGATATTGATGATGGCACTATGGTAAACAATTCTCCAGGGTTTAATGGGATTAGATAAACAACAACACACGAGGAAATACCAGCACGGGCGTGAAGCGAATGTCTTTGTTTTTGTTTATGTTTCGATAGCTCAGTAAGCACAACGGTCTCGTAGCAAATGGGCTAGCCCAACTGTATAAATAATCAATCGAATCCTCTTATCTTTTGTGAAAGGATTTTTTTTTCTCTTCTCTTCTTCTTCATTTTAACAACATATATAAATAATGTCAGGTGGTAAAGGTAAAGCCGGATCAAGCGAAAAAGCTTCAACTTCAAGATCAGCCAAAGCTGGATTAACTTTCCCAGTCGGAAGAGTTCACAGATTATTGAGAAAAGGTAACTACGCTCAAAGAGTTGGTTCTGGTGCTCCAGTCTACTTAACCTCAGTTTTAGAATACTTATCTGCTGAAATTTTAGAATTAGCTGGTAACGCTGCTAGAGATAACAAGAAATCCAGAATTATTCCAAGACATTTACAATTAGCCATCAGAAATGATGAAGAATTAAACAAATTATTAGGTGATGTTACTATTGCTCAAGGTGGTGTCTTACCTAACATTCACCAAAACTTATTACCTCAAAAATCTGGTAAGAGCAAACAATCTCAAGAATTATAAGCGGGTTTGCAGGTTTAATTTTTATATGTGTATTATAATTTGTATATTAATATAAGTGTTTTATAACAGCAGTAAATCTCAGTACTGTGGGTCATTTTACAGGTTAGCATGTGCGACTTTCTCATTATCATAAGATAGTTTAGTATCAAAGCTAAACCGAGTATATTGGAAAGAAGAATAAAAGTTACTGATATCAAGTGCAATATGGCATTGCAGCTTAAGTCGAAACAATCAAGTAAGTGGAAGGCTCTTGGGGTCCCATCTGCAGTAGTTCTAGGCTCCGCTTACATAGTTCTACGGACATTCCCCCATTTGAAGGTGTCTCTTTATGATTATATAACTGGTAATCGGAGAGAAGAGCAAGATAATTTCGACAACTCTCCAATACAACTAAATGACAACGAAAGTCATGATGGATCTAACGACAGTGATGATATTAATGATAATGCAAATGATAACGATATTATAAATGAAAGTATGGTTGATGTTAACCAATGGTCTAATGATAATTTGAAGAGCTGGTTACAAGAGGTACGTATATAATATATCCACAACCATCCGAAAGTATACTAACTAATACATAGAAAGAGATCAATACTACCCAAGATGCTAGTCATTCTAACCTTGTATCCCTTGTTAAGTCAATTCAGGAAGTACCTAACCAATGAATTTATAATAAACTTCAATATCAGTCAATATCTAATTAAGTTTTTAATAATCTTACAGAATTTGCTTTTTAGAAAGTGATGCCTTTTATGTCTATTATAATGTATCAAATATATACAATTACAACGTTATATTTTCTAATTGTATTGGCTGATTCCAGATTCAAATATGTCTTCAGTCAATCCTAAGTCAGTATCCCTGATATAAACAAACTTACAGCCAATTGAATTTACATCTTTATTTCTAAACTCATCGTCATATAAAATAAATCCTCCGTTCTTCAAATCCAGTTCTAATCCTAACTCTTTGGCAGCTTGTCTAATGTGCCTAGTCTTAGAACCGGTCCCCCACTGGTGGTTATCAAAGTATGTATGCATAGGTTTGCCATCAATCTTAATATGACTCAACAATTGTTTAGCAATATTAACCGTTGGTGTTCTACTAGCACTAATGATAGTGACATCATTCTGTTTCAATTCTCTGATTATATCAGCCACATCGGGATATAACGCCATTCTATATCCATAACTATCAATAATCTCCGTATCTCTTCCACTCTTAACTGGCAATGCAATGTGAACGTCACACCAACATGGCCACAAAGTGTAATCTAAATCAAATACTACTGCTTTAGGATAAGTCCGAGCCATTGTGCTAGTTATAGGTGCTATAGTTATAGAACTTATTCCTGAAATCAAAAAAAGTATAAATAGTATCAAACACCTACGAGTATCTCTGGCCCCTCTAGTATTGATAATGGAAGCACTTTTGCTAGTGACAACAGATCGTACTAACAGATTGTGGTTTAGTGCTTGTACGAGTCTAAACAAAATTTCCAACTTTTTTTCACTGCTTGCACTAGAATATCATATTGACGATATACACACGACCAACACTGATAAGGAGTGACACAAGCATTTTTAATCAGGGGGTAAAAAGTGACATATACTATTTTGCCCCCAATAAGTACTTTTCTTTTTAATATTCAGAGTATGAGTCAACAAGATAAGGTTCAAATTAAGATTACTTACATCAAAGTGATGGCACCTCAGGATAGTTATGTGGACAAGGTGATCGATGTGAGTAACAGCAGGCTTCGTAAGGTGAAGAACAAAGAAGGTTTCATCGCTTTATTGAATAAATCAAATGTGCCCGTCCCACTTACAGGCTGCACCCAAGATTATTTTTTAACCAGAAGGTCAAAGAAAAATAAAGGATACATCACATTGGAGACTACTGATGATTTTAAGTGTTTGGCTAGAAGTTTGAAGGTGAAATTTCATATTCGGTTGATGATCAGCGATTATTCTTCTGTGCCCCAAAAGGATAGAGATTATTCAAGCCAGCGGCAAGATGTGCAAGAAACTGTTCAGGAGACAGGCCCAATTCAATTATCTAGTGATTCTGAGACTAATGAACCCTTCAAAGCTGCGTTGTCTAGTGATTCCAATTCAGACGTCAGCTTTGCCTCCATCTCAAACGCTGAAGACGCAAGTGAGAGCCTTGCGCAAGGGAGTGCCCAAGAGTCAGCTCCAGTCTCATCGTCTAATGTACCTGAGACTAATGAGCCCTCTAAAGCTGCATTTTCTGGTGATTCCAATTCAGGCATCAACTTTGCCTCCCTCGCCAAGGTATTCACTAATGTTGTAAAAGAAGAGCTCACAGATGTTCTTGCTAATGTTTCGTCAGAGATTCTTGATTCTTTAGCGACCAAGAATGAGACCAAGCCCGAAAACGCTAAGAAGACGAAACATGCTGCTGATAACCAAGCGGTCCATCAATATGCTTGTTGTGACAACTGTTCTCCAAGTACGTTTACTCCAATTAATGGTACAAGATACAAATGTTTAATTTGCCCAGACTTTGATTTATGTCAAGATTGTGAAGAGAACTTTGAGGGAAATGAAATAATCACTAATAAGCATTCTTATTTACACCCTACTATGAAAATAATTGAGCCCGAAAGTTACAAGATGAACAAGGCTTTAATTGATTCCATTCCCTCAGATAAAGTAGTCCATGCTTATATTTCTTGCGATAGATGTGATACTGGTGGTCCAATTGTAGGAATTAGATATAAGTGCTTGACTTGTAACGATTTTGATTTGTGTCATGACTGCTTTAGAGCGCATGTAGCCAATCAGGAAACCATAGATGGTCATAAACATTGGCACGATATGAAAGCTATTGAGAAACCTCAAAATGTGGGTCAATTTGATTCCTATTTAAATAATGCTAGAGCCTCCAGCGATGCTTTCTTGGATATAAATTTAGACAATTGTTCAAGTGAAGTATCTAATAAAATAAAATCCATGTTGGGAGGCAGCGGTACTTCTGGATTTTTTGCTAGGTTTGAGCAGCTTTTCAAAGATTCAGAGAGATATCAATTATTATTAGACTGTATTGAAAGATCGGGTGATGATGAGATTGACTTCGCTGTATTGTTCAGCTTGGTAACCGAGCAATTAAAAGAGAATAACAAGCCACCAGGATATGAGGAAGACCAAGGACAAATAGACAAACAAGAAGAAGAGGAAAAAGAACAGGAAGACAAAAACCAAGGTGATGGAGGTGAACAAGATGATTCTACGAAAGATGATAATGATAATTCGGTGGAAAATAATATGGTAGAGGGTTTAGATTCAGATGACTCGGTCGGTTCCAACACTGTTTCCCTCTCGGTCAAAAGGTTTGGTCCACAGTCCAAAGTCTTTAGCATTCAATTGATCAATAAGTCGGACCATTGCTTCCCAGCAGGAGACTTGACATTTGAGTTCTTTGACAAACACAGCGAATCAGACAAGGAGCGCATTATTGTTAGGAATGCCAGTGCTATTGATAGCTTCAAGCAGAGGTTTTACAATTTGAAAGGTGATGTAGAAAAATTCGTTGGAAAGCAAATTAGGGTGTTCTCTAACAATGATGATTATATCATGGAGGGAGAATTTGAATGTGTTAATACTACCTTGTTTATTTCCAAATGTGGTAAGAAATTATTACCATCAAGACCACTGAAGGAAAGCTTAGAGAACACTTCCAATATGTCCGTGGCAGTATCTTTGAAATCGAATGGAATGGCTCAAATTACGGTTTTCAACAATACCGATGAATTAATTGATTGTTCTGATCTCACAATTGAAATTGTGAACTTCTTGGGCAACACTATTTGTAAGGTCTTAGTCCATAAAAGGCATGGAATTGAGCCCCATAAATTTGCTAGGTTCAACGTTGGTCTCAACTCAGCTCACTTGAAACATCCATTCTACTTGAACTTGAAAAATAATGACTTCAGGGCCACCACAGAGTTGTCGTTGAAAAAATTAACCAACGACTTCACCGTAACAAAATTAGATTCAAATGTTGAAACTATCGACAATTTTGATGAGTCTTCAATCACTGAAACTGAGACAGAACTAGAAGTAGATGATTCAGAGACAGGCAAACAACTGGCTTCCAATGATTCTATTGGGTCGGTCAATTCAATGGTATTACCATCATTGCCAAGGGAATCCACCAGTGACATTAAAAGCTCCAATTCTGTATATTTAGATGCAGAGCAGGATGACATGATGGTAGTAGATAATGAGAATGATAAGTTAAACGCACATGGAGTGATTAGTGAAGACGATTTCGAGTTGGGCTCAGACTACGAAATCTTGACTCCTACTATTTCTAACAATGTATAGTGGAAGTATAAAGATTTTGGTTTTGAAAGGGTATTTGTTGGTTATTTGTCTGCGGCTCTATTGGTTATGTCACGTAAGAGTGTTTTATAGGTTTAATTTATGTTTTTTTAATATACAAATATTACAATTCTCATTCCAAGCGAAAATTATCGCAACCGAGTTCGAATCGCGAGTAACAGAGACTATCGACGAAATTCAGGCTAAACCAACCAGTGGAATTTATCCTTTCTTCTCAGACTCCTAACTGGGCAAGAGGTTAACACACAGTGTATTATGAAAGATAGGATGACTACAAAGGAACTGGCACCCGAAAGTGAAGGTATGTGATCGGAAATTATTGCGAGACCACAGTAAGTAGCCTGCATGGCTATATTGAAATTATACTAACGAACAAATATTTAGAGCAAAGCTTCAGGATTAAATGTAAAGAATTAAAGAAGCGGATTGATGAAATTGACCAAAGCAATGAATTAGCCACGCTAGCTATCAGCAGGACTAAGAATTCTATCCGGAGAATGAGATTGGAATATTCTATTTTGTTAGAAAGATTGGAACATAAGGCCGTGAATCTTCCAGATAACTATGAAGAAATGTTTGCTCCACCATCCCCTTCTTTGGATATAAATGACGAAAGGACTCTTAAAGGCCCCGCAATAAAGAAGCAGAAGCGAAGTAGAGCAGATGGATCCAATAATGCTGTCTCCAAAAGTCGTATAAGAGACCCTAATCTACCAAAGAGACCCACTAATGCTTACTTGATTTTTTGTGAGCTGGAGAAGAAACGAATGAAACAATCTACAGGAGATAGTACCTTGGCATCAGTAACAGATCTTGGAAAGTCCTTAATAGAGGCCTGGAAAAATTTAGATGAAGAATCCCGTAAGCCTTATCATAAAATATATGAAGAAGACAGGGAAAGGTATAAGCGAGAAATGATTGCTTATAATAAAAAGAATAAGGGTGGACTGAAAATAGATATTGATGGAGATGAAGCTGATATTGACTTGGAGCAGGAGCCTGAAGATCAAGATCCAGAGGATCAAGATGATCCAGAAGGACAAGAGGATGACGAGCATGAGCCACACGAACATACTGACCAACAACCAGATCATCAACATGACTACGAGGTATCAAATCAAATGAAGGATGAAACAAACACAGCTGACCAAATTAACGAGACTGAAGTCCAAAATGATGGCGTGAATGAAAATCAAGGTGAAGGCAAGCAGTCTGCAACTACCAAAGATGACATGGATGTAGATGTGCAAGATTCCACCGAGAAAAATGTCCCTGCCGGTGATGATAGAGCTGATATGAAGCAGGAAGGGGCCAGCACCGCTTTAGAAACTACTGGATTTAATGAACCAACAGAGTCGGAACAAAATAAGCTGCAATGATCGAAGTAATGTTTACGAACGTAAAATATTTCTAGTCACGAGGAACTGTATAGTAACTCACTTTGTTCTTCTATTATACAAGTCTTTATATAGCTAAAATGTTGTAATATATACATATATTTATATACTTGACTTTCTTCAGTTGCGTCTTTTCTTTTTGGAGTGATAATAACCATTTTCATCCTTTTCATGTTTCCTCTTCTCTCTTGATCTGGCATGTTTCTTTAACTTTCTTTTGGCTGCAATATCAGGTGCCGTAACAGCAAGTTGTGCTCTCTTGGACCTTCTTTCTTGCCTTCTTGAAGTGATCGTCTTCTGAACTTTGGAGAAAATTTCCGTATAAACCGAACCTCCTAATTTAACCTCTACTCTCAGCATGCAATCAGTGGCCATTTCAACCAAATCAGCCTCGAATGAATTACCAGCTTCAATGAATCCATATAACGAAAGCAATATCTCTTCACATGACGAAATCAACATATCATTATTAAGAATTTGTACTAACATTGCGCATAACTTTATAGCAGACTTCTTTGATATCAATGAGTCCTTTGTATCTTGCCTGATAATAAAACATGCCCTATGGACTAAAAATTCATTAGCAAAAACATATTTAGTTTCCTTGTCTGAGACATTATTGTCGAATTTGGTATCCTGCTCCTCCCATCTCATGGCAAGCAATACTAAATTCTTTATAGCTTGGTTTCCAAGATCTTCTGAAATCGATGGTGCACCCAATTGACGTAATAAACGGTAAGCAATAGTTTGGATTTCGAAATCGCTGACAGAGAATTGACATTTGTTGATATTGGTCAACAAAATACCAATCAACTTGGAGGCGTTCAACCTTACCCAAGAGTGAGGGAACAACAAAGTGTCAATTATGGACCTCCATAACAATGCATATTGGCTACCGACTGCCTTCACCCTTTCCTTGGCGCATATGTTAGAAAATATGTTCAATGCGGTGTACACCAATTGCCATTCAATATCTTCAGATGCCAGTTCATGGTTAGCGGATTTTTCACAGATTTCTGTTATCCTGATTAACACTAGCTGATCTAAATCCTTGTTATGGTTTAGACCAAATTCATTAATATAAATTTTGTAAATATTCAATCCACACCTTAATAACAACGCATTGCTATTTTGTTTTACCCATGATAACAAATAGTTTTCAATATTATCTATTTTATTAGTTCCCAAGTTCTTGAAAATGCTTTGTATGATGATTGAGGCCATTTCCCTGCTTCTGCTTGTGTCATCGTTAATAACTATATTGGCCAAAGAGACGAAGAAGGAAGACGAAACCTTGTAAAGTAAGTCATCACCTGCTTTATTGACAACTAAATTAATTAACTCCAAAACGGATTGTCTTCCGGATTGCGTGGCATAGCCCAAGTTATTGACTAAGAACTTGAATTGCTTCTCTAATCTACCTCTTCCTTGGTCATATTCCATCAAAAATTGAAAATAAACACTTCTAGCCATATCTCTAATTTCCCTGTTGTGATTAACAATCATAATTTTGGCTACATCATCCATCATATCATAAACCTCAGGCAACAACATATGTTGAGATACAACAGATTTTAAAAAGTTGAAGGCCAACCCTTGGGTTTGAGGTTCTTCTAGGTCTGGTTGGATCCTGACTAATACGTAACTGATAGTATTATCTTTAAGGTTAATCTCAGACTTATGTCTAATTAAGGTAGCAAGAAATCTAAGACTTGATTGACAGACCTCACCTATTGTATTAGGGCTATCCTTGATAATATTCAAAGCTTTTCTGGCACAACTTTTAAAGGCATTATTAATCTCCTCTGGGAACGGTAATTTAACAAGAGTGTGGAGTAATCTTAAGCTGGTAGCTATCAACCCCTCATGACTGGATTCCACCCCTTTCTCTAATAATGGAATGAATTCGGTCATATTTTCAACGGTTAATAGCGACTGATGCCTTGAGATAGCAGCCCTTAACAATTCAAAAGAAAATTTTTGTAAAGTGAAAATATATTGATCAAAGTCAACCTGTGTTTTGGAAGGTCTGGCATTTAGCTTAACCAAAAAGTGATCTTTAGATTCAGCAGCTTTTGGTAGATTAGGTTGTTTCTTCTCTGTTTCTTGTTCGTCAAAGACCTCAACAGATTGCTTATTGATCTGGTAACTCAAAATCAAGATATTTCTGGAAGTTGACTCCTCATTATGATTGAGACCAAGGGCATATCTTCTTAACAACTCATCCAACTTATTTTGGATCTTGAGAGAAATCCTTTCTTGCAAAAGCAACTTTATTGGATCAATGATGTTTCCAAATTCAGCTAACGATATGTTAGAAGTCAAGATCTCTCCTGAATCGAAACTCTTCTTATGTTTAACTTCTTTCATCTTACTAGTATATCCTTCAGCATCCTTTTCTTGCCCAGCAGCACCAAAAATATCTTCCATTATAACTTCTACTATCAAACCACAGGCATCATCTAAATCACCGTGCTGAAGATTTTCTTGGACTGAAGTTAATAATGCATGCATACTGAAACTTAACACATGGATCTGTGAACCTCTAGTCAATGCCCCCTTCAATTCTTGTAGCAAAAATTTGAAATATCCAGCACCAAGTTCTTTGATAATTTGACAGAGAGACTTTCTAGCAGCATCTCTTAACTCTTCAGATCTAGATCTTAACACTTGACAGGTCGACGTTAATAGACCAGGCAACTGCTCATTGATTTTGTGTTCTGAAATACATCTCACTAAACTTACCAACCCTTCTGATAATGGCACTCTATAGACAATAGTCTCATCATTACGTTCATTTAAAACCCTTTGCAAAGTCGGTAATAAGTCATAAAGGATAAACCGATCAACATCCTGGGAATTTTTAGGAAACTCTTTCAAAATGTCATCTGCGCTATTGTTTCTTCTCGAGTCAATGGCCAAATACAAAGACTTTGATGCCTCTACTACAACCTGAACATTAGCTTTAAGAAGCTCTGGTTTTGGATCTTTCAATTTAGCAGCATACTTCTTGATTAAAGACGTGAATTGATTCCAAGTGACGTTTCTCATTAACAAGCCCAACGAACGGATAGCCTCATTTGAAAGATTCCTGAATTTTTCATCCGGATTGTAAGCATAATTCTCCACTATTGGTAGAAGGTAATGTGAAATACTGCTACTCCTCAATTCAGTCCTGAACTCAGCTACTCTCCGAATTGCCCTTTGACGACGGTGCAATTGTATATGGTTAATATTACTAAAAAAGTTGGCTTCGTCATCACCTTCAAATAATAATACCTTCATGTCGTCCAAATCATTGAAGTGTTTAGCATATCTAATTGTGTGAGACAAAACATTAATAAATTCAGTTTGGACTACTTCAGTGGAGGTCTTAAGTCCTTTTTTGATATCCGGTAATATAACTTCTTTCAATAATTGAATGTAGCCCAGAGCATCATTTTCAGCTTCAAGACCAGAAAAACAATCAACGAAATGGTTCAAAGTGTAAGCAGCATTTGTCCGAATAACTAATTCGTCTTCATCATTTATAAAAAATAAGGCACAATAAACAACAGGTAACCATTCAGTGGTACTTAAACCAGAATATAAAACCTCGTTTATCTCTTTAAAACCTTCCAACATCTTTTCAAAATTAGGTTCTCCTAAGTTGCTATTACTGTATGAATTAAGCTTTTCTAAAACCAGGCCGATTTTATTGATTTCAGGATATTTACGGCAAGCGACACTAAATAGGTCAACTAAGCCTAATCTTACTTCCTTGTCTTTATAAAATTTGAAACTTCTGGAATAAACTTTATAATAAGGTAAGAAACCATCGAAATTTAAGCTTGCTTCATTGATTAAAGCGGTCAAAGAAGCCAAGATCTTTTGCCTGTCATTCAAAGGTAGCTTATTTACTGGTTTATCAAAAGCAGTTGTTAGAGACTCTATCATCGCAATCCTAACATATTCATCTGTGATATATTCACCATCAATTAACAAAAGAAGAATGTTGACAGACTTGCTGATAATTTCGGTGTTAGAAGTCGAAGCAATAATATGAGGCAAATTTTCCAAAAATGCTTCGACTAAATATGCCAACAAAGTAAAGTATGCTTCATCATCCACGGTGTTCTGTAAACAATCAATTCCGAACGATAAAACAGTAGAAATAACAGGATCTTTAGCGCTTCTATAATTCAACAAGCTAATAATAGCCTTAGCGGGCTTTATATCATCTATCAACAAAAACTTGGCAATTTTTGGAATCCTTATCCAGCTCGTTAAAATATTTAATAAAGAAGAATTCTGCTGTAAATTTTCTTCAGCAAAATTAGCAAGCCTTGACTTAATAATCTGATTATAAATGGAATCAAAATGAGACTCCCAGTCATAAGAATCACCTAAGATTTTAAAAAGAGAATTCAAGCATCTCATACCCAATTGACGGATATGCTTGGAAATTTTCAAGTCAATCTCACTATCGGCGCTGTTATCATCAACATCCATATCATCATCATCAGTATTCGTGTTAGATGAAGTGGAATTATCGATAAACATTTGAGCAACTGACATGGAATAAATCAATGGCTCCACTGCGGTACTTAATGAGCCTTTAAAATTATAACCTAGCACATCACATAATTCGCTTAGAAGGGTTACATATCCATTAATTCTTTTAATTAAAGTGAAATCATCCGTAGAAATTGAAGTGTGACCCCTAAATCCAATTTTATCAGCTCCTACCTTCAAAAATTCAGTAACTTGTTGCTCGTTTAATGTTGGCAAGACATTAATAATGGCAGTCTTTTTACCAGCTTTACTATTACTCTTTGGAGTTCCTTGCACCTTTCCAAATAAGAGCCTTAAAACTAAAGGCATCAAGGTCTCTAGATCTTGAGATTCAATGGGTGAATCTTCCTCATTAGTGAGGAAGTTTGTTAATTCATCTTTAAAAGAGGTATCATCCAATAGATTCTTTAAATTATCTTTATATCTGTTAATGGCAGGAATTTTAAAGTTTATCAAAACATCCAAGGCAAGCTTTTGACCATCTAATCTTCTACTAGTCAAAATATTCAAAAGCTTTTCATAGAGTAGTTGATGTCCCTTCATGGATTTCAAGGACTTGAATTTAGTGAATACAGACAATAACAATCCCCTATCTTTCAAAGTCCAATCAACGGTTTTGTCATCTTTTAAGACTAAGGGTAAGATGTCTTGGTAATGTTGCTCAGCTATCTCAGGAATTTTTGCCAATGCTTTGAGAGCTAACTCTCTTATTTGACTGTTAAATGTTAAATTAGTACTGGTACTTTTAGAATAGTGAAGCATTGAAACAGTAATGGTCTGATATTTTGAATAGTAATTTTCGTGGAGGTTATTGAAAGTTGTAATAATCCTGTGATCATATGAACTAAAGCTTGTGGAAACAGGTTCATCTATTAGACCACAATTGAAATCATGATAACGACCAGCTTGGTTTTTATAATCAAATGTTATAAATTTATAAGTCAAATCCCAAATAAATGTGTCACATACGCTAGAGATTTTGGGCAAGTTTTCGAAAACAGCCTCCCAACAAGGTTGAAATCTATTTGATATAGTACCAAAAAAAAAGTTCGTGATAATTTCACAATCCAATTTATTCTTGTTTTCTAATTGCAAGAATTGAATGGTCAAAGATCTAATTCTCAACTGAATATCTTTGGCAGTTGTGACAGTGAAAGGAATTTGTTCGACTAACCTAATTTGTGAATAAAAATCAGGGATTGGTAAATTGGCAGTTTCAAGGATTTTCATAATTAAGGCAACCGAATTTTCTCTCAAAGTTCTATCCTCCATGGATAAATTCCTGGCTAGGGCTGAGTTGAAGTACATTAATTTGCTATGCTCAATATTATAGGAAGGTAAATGACTAGCGAATGATGTGATGAAATGAGATGACTTGCATAAAGTCTTGAAATTGTCTACCAAAAATGATACAGCTTCCTCAGTTGGTTCTAAAAAGTTCATAGAAATTCCAATCAAGTCAGTAAAAAATAATGTTTCACAATCTAGTCTCTTCAAAAAATTCAAGATAACCAAGTTTTTACCACAATCTTTGATCAAAAATAACTTCCAGTAAATTTCAATAAGATTTGGAGAGTCATAATTATTGAAATCAAGTGACCCTATTACTGAGTCACATAGATGTTCTGAAATAGTTAATTGAAAGCTTGGATGTTTCATCAAAAAGTAAGATAACTGTTGCAACACCTCGTCGTCTTTGATGCTGTTCACAAATTCTTGGTAAACCTTGACAATTCCCAAATTAATTAAGTTAGATTCACAAACTTCCAAAGAGGAATCAACAAAAGGAATGAAATGCTTCCCATTATTATAACTAATTAATTTGGTCATCAACTTCTTGAAGTTTTTGTTTATAGTTAATACCTCACAGTTCCTTATTACAACACTTAAGCAATACAAGAACAAGCTGATATTTACTGAGCCATCCAAGTTATCAAAAATTTTGTACAATAAGGTCATAATAGCATCCCAACAATTAGTCTTTTTACCAGACTCCGAGAACACCAAAGTGATTGATATTTCAATTATTTGATTCGGAACAGTTGTAACCTTGGAATCAGATATGAATGCTATTAATGCAGAAACGATATTATTAAGAAATGGTTGTATTGAATCAGTATTTCCATGTTGAAAGATTTCAGATAACACACCAGAGAGAATAATATTTGAACTCAAGTTCAAAAGACTTGTCTGGACCAATCTATCGAAAATCATAAGGGATTTTGAGTGAAATGATTCTTTTGTGGTTTTCATAGACTCCACAAATATAGTGATTACCGCATCGTTATAGACATGGCTCTCATGTAGTAACTGGGCTTGAGCATCATCAACAATTAAGAACCTTATAACGTCATTAAGTTGGTCCGATTTCATCTTTCTGATCAAGAAAGATAATGCTTCTGCACAAAACCTGGTAATATAAGTCTTCTTATTTAAAGTCAAAATGGGTAATAAGTTTTTGAAAGTTGTCTTAAGGTCATTGATCAAGTCTTTGAACAAATATTTGAATATAAAGGTTAGGGCATTGAACACCCATTCAAGTAAATTAGATGCATTAATATTGTTCTGTAATTCATTAGGAGTGATTTCAAGGGCGAGTTTTGATAATAACTGTAAAGTTTTTTCGTAGAACTTCATAAAATCAGATCCCAAGTCATGAATGAATTGAGTCAATAATTCCAATAATGGTTGGATAGAATGGGGGTCATTTTTCTCGATATGTAAATACAAAGCCTCAAAGATTTTGTCTTGATGATGTATGACCTGAGGTAATGATTGACTGAATCTCCGAATTTCCCTTAAAAAATCATTAAAGTTCCCACTCAAATTAACTTCACTCCAGTGATCTAAGGTACTTATGAAATGCGATGAGGTCTCTTCCACCTCATCATACACTCGTTTATTAAGGTTTAAAGTAGGCTCGATCTTTATAGAATCAATCCTTTCCTTAAATGACCGAAACCCATGTTTTCTACTGGACTTCGTAGTCTTCACCACTTTTTTGGCCATTTTAATAAGTGCTTTTACTACTGATCCTAAAAAAAATTGTATGCGATGAGAAGACTACACAAAAAAAATCCGCTGAGCTTTCCAGCCGAAGAGCTGCGCGAAGAGGACCAAAAAACGGTTGCGGTGCATTAAGGACCATATAATATAATATTTATTTTGTGCTGGAGCCGCTGGAAGGTTTAATATGACCGACAGAACACCTTTATTGAATAGTGATATTAACGAGAACCCCTACAAGCATGGAGGCATCGGGGCTAATGGAACGCCGAGAGCACCAGGAGTGTCAAAGACTGCCAATGGCAACAATAGTAACCAAGTCAATAATAACGCCCCAGAGAAAAAGGGCAAGTCAAATGCTTCGTCAAAGATTGGATTGCAAAGGACTAGTAGGACCAGTCAAAAGATGAAGTTGTTACCAGAAGATCCGATCTTAGAACAACAAATGAATGGAAATGATGATGGAATTTATTCTCAAGTTACCAGAATTACCGATGTGCCAGCCCGGAAGGATGCAGAAACTTTGGCTAAGGTCCACCGGGATCTATTACCTCGAGTGACTGCTTATTGTACTTGTGGGTCATATAAAATGAGAGACTTGTTACGATGGTTAAAGGACCGGAAAAGAATTCATAACACCAATATTAAATTATTTGATGAAGTATTGTACACGCCATTCACATACAAGGATTGGAGAAGTGAAGCAGATGAGACCAATAAGTTGATTAGATTGGCTGACGAAGGAGGAGAGATTGATTTCGGTAAACGAAATGAGATTTTCATTTTTGAATATGGAGTGATTGTGATGTGGGGGTACTCTATAAGAGAAGAGCAGTCATTTTTAATTGACTTATCAAACTTTGAAAATGAAAAGTTATCTAATGAAGATATTCAAATCGAAGAATTCAATTACTATATTACGAAGTCATATCAACCAAGAATATATAATGATTTTATTACTTTAAGTGATGACTCCAATTATATGTTGAAGTTGTCGATTAGTCATGCTATTGGTCAATCAGTTAAGATTTCATTGTTTGAAGAGTTGGTTAATAATACCATTGAGGATACTCAAGATATTCCTCAACAAATTGCTGATACTGGTAAAGTTGAAATGAACAGGAACGAAATCATGAAGTCTATTGGTGAATTATTCATCTTAAGGATCAATATTAACTTACATGGATCTGTGTTGGATTCACCTGAATTAATGTGGGTAGAACCTCAATTGGAACCAATTTATCAAGCCACCAGGGGTTATTTGGAGATAAACCAACGAGTTGAGCTATTGAATCAACGGTTAGAAGTCATTAGTGATTTATTACAAATGTTAAAAGAGCAATTAGGACATAGTCACGAAAAGAATTTAGAGTATATTGTGATATTGTTGGTAGGAATCGAAGTGGTCGTGAGTGTTATCAACATTATTATTGACATATTAACTTATTGAAATAAAAACAATATGGCAATGCTATATGGCATAAATCACGACATACACATGTGAATTGCATTAAAATTGCCAACAAAAAACGACAATTACCAGCAAACACAGCACCAGCCGTATTAGAATACCGTCTCACATCAAGAATTACAAGTATCTATACATATAGACAACTACAGCCATATGCAAGAGGTATGATGTATAATGACATCAAAGCAATTCTAAGGTACACAAAGTCTCGACGGAATTCCACCGAGGATCGAAGAAATTTGAAACAAACCACATCCAAGATCTCGATGTGGCGAGCATCCAATTATTTAAGACAACTCCACATATGCAAATTTTCTATTAACTGATAAGGTTAATTGCGCTGCCCCTACCTCATAATGTTTGCTACAGGGTTAACTTTAAAATGAGTATAACGTCATAATGTCATAAAATGTCGCACACCAACCAAAAGGTTATTTACATTGTACACACCCAAAAACCTTTTTTCTGCGGCTGGTGGTGGTAATACGTCACAGACAATGCATCTCAGCGTCACAAACAAAGTCACTTCGCAACGAGCCCGGCGTGGCAACTGTGTCGCACCACCTTACATGTCTTACATGACTCGAGTGGCGCCTTCCGAGAACCTTGTCGAGGCAACACCACCTAAAACGAGACCCATTTCGGAGATAACTTCCCCTTATGATGTTGGATTCCTGGTTATCCGGGACATATCCCATAATCTCCAGTTCACCGTAGGCTGACCAAGGCTAAGATAGCTCAATATCTAGGCCAGCCATAGGTATAGATTGTGGCGTCACCTATACAGATATCTAAACTGAAAACACCATGTGACCCGCCCCTCCTTTTTATGGATTTGGAGAAAGGTCTAAATGCCGTCGAATCGTGCTCGTTTGCCAGATTGTTTACCTTTTGCCACATTATCCATGACAATGTTTCACACCCGCAGCAACTATCCACAAACATCGAAAATATCACTTGCCACGATCTGCGGAAAATTTTTTATTGGGAAAAATATAAACGCTTCACTAGCCCCCTTGATATTTTTTTGTCTAAGGTACTATTTTGCATCCTTTTTTTTGTCTGTCGCCTATCAAACTCATATAGTGTGAAGTCCGAGGCCACACCACAGATTTAATTAGCTAATAGTTGTGGAACAGATTACCACCAAGTTAAGTGTACAAATTAGTTTTTTTTTTTTTTTTTTTTTTTTTTTTTTTTTTTTTTTTTTTTTTTTTTTTTTT